>JAQIXU010000970.1:0-22235 GCA_034701245.1 Strigamia transsilvanica | reverse complement strand
TGTAATTAGAAAATGGGCCTAACAAGAAAATAAATAAAAACGTCTTATCTGATAAAATTAGAAGCAAAAAAACTTTGGGTGTCAAATGTCAAGTGGCAAAAATAAAATTGCATCATTTGAATAATTTATTAGGTCAGTAAAACATATTTCTAATCCAAATTATATGAGGCACAAAGTTTGTCTTGGCTACAAATTGACTTTCCAGAATGCTAAAGTATAGAAATAAAATTAATCTATTGTATTAAAAAACAATTAGTAAATAAAATAAATTAAAACATGTAATAATAATTAATGTAGGTGCGAAAAGGTCTGGGAAATTTAAGCAACAGAATTATTGGTTGCAATACACTGTGTCAAGGAGCATTACCTGACATCCTTGCAAATACTCCTGCTGAATTCTTACGGGAAACAGTTGCTTTCGTGGAGGTTTGTTTTATGTGAAATGTTAAGTCTATTTTATATCTTAAGATTTTTTTCTCCCTATATCACATTTCAAGGCAAATGCAATTTTGGCGTACAATTTGCTGTATCTAATCCCAGGTCTACGGCCCATAATGCCACAGGGTGCCATGTACATGATGGTATGTAAAATGTAAAAACCAAATTACACTTTCTTTGCAACACTTGTTTGCCTTAGGTGGCAATTGATATGGCAAAATTTCAACAATTTGGCGATGAAGTTGACTTTTTAACTGCTCTAATGGGGGAGCAATCGGTGTTTTGTTTGCCAGGACAAGTACGTATTGTCATATGAAAGCCATGTATTCGAAAGCGCAGTAAACGTATCTTTTTCCTTTTAATTTACCTAGTGTTTTGATTTCCCACATTATTTTCGAATCGTGCTGACTGTTCCTGTATCAATGCTGCGTGAAGCTGTGACGCGTATTGGAGAGTTTTGTAATCGGCATTACAGAACTTTAACATCAGTTCCTCCAGTTGAAGCAGAAAATATTAGTGAGAAAATGAAAATGAACGGAGAAGCGCACACAATTGCGTCAAATAATGCTAGTGGTTGTCCCACAGCGTTTTAAAATGTACTATACGTAACTATTAAATTTATTTTTTTAATCCAGGAAGTTAATTCGCCATTTGGTAGTTACCGTAAATCCGTAATTAAAGATACACATATTTTATGTTTATCATATTTTTGCTGTAAAAATTTGTATATTGTTTAGAGAGTTTAAAAATAAATTTAAAAATATATATATCCGATGATGCAAACAATGAAGCTTTACACTGCAAACATGTAAAGTGTAATTATTGTTAGAATTTTTGCTTGTGTTGTGTTGCGAATAGATACGACCGACACATAGTAACACTTTCAAAACAATCATTACACTTCTACAACGCCTTTATGGCATTAATATCTCAAACCGCACATCAAGTGCACATTCTCCACCAGATTGGAAAATAATTTGCCTTTAAAATGCAGAGAAATTTTATCGTTATCGATGAAGCCAAATTAGAAAATATTTCATCTGCACGTTTAGAACTCTTATTGGAACAATCAAGGTAAACTTGAATAGTTTGTATTGGGTTGTCATTTGCAATTCCTAATGCTAAACTTTAACAGGGCCAGTACAGAAGAGTTGAACAACGAGAACATGTTGCTGCAAACATATTTACAAACCTTCGATACGAAAAGAAAATTTGTTTCCTCAGAAAACATTTTTGAATCGACAGAAATTTTGGCTGACTTAGCAAACATTAAATCAGGAGTCGCCGACCCTCCCGGAGCTAAGAACATTATTAAACTTTCTTCAGCCGCGAGTTCCGAGTTGTCTGACAGTATGGCACTATGGGCAGCTTTGACCGATGATGTAACCAGTAAGAGTTCAATTTTCTTGAAGCAAATTGCACTACCAGATGAAGAAAAGTGCGAAATTGCTAGTATGCAAATAAGAGAATTGACGGAGAAAATCGCCAAATTGCATAACAGTTGGTTTCGAAAACTATCGCCGTTTAAAGTATTGTAAAAGCCCACTTTACCAAAAAATATAATCAACACCAGTCAAAATAATCTATCTAGGTAAGATTGGAAGAAGTTACAATTTGTGAACGTGAATTGCAACAAGATATTAGCGATTTTAAACGCGATGTTATACAGAGTGGAAAAAATCCAGCAACTGGGGCGGTTTTATTGGAAAAAGTAAACTTTTATTTCAATCGCAGTACTAAATTTAAGGTATGTGATGATTGCCCAACTAGTTGCTGCGTATTAAACGTGTGCTTTGGAGTTTAGGAAGTACAAATTGGACGAAGCCGACTCGAATATTTCTTTTTAAAAAATTTGGAAAAGAAAGTGGAAGAAGAGTTAAAGCAAAGAGAAGCATTGGGTAGTGCTTTGGAAGATATAGACTACAGAGAATTGAAGATAGACAACTTTCAGTACGTAGAGAAAATGGAAGAAAAAAATCAAGCTTTGTTGGTCACTAAGCGTCATATGAATGTGATTTTGCAACTGCTTAGACAATACAAAGTAATTCACGTAGTACTAAATATTTTAAATAATTTTCAAAGTTAAAGAAAAATTACAGGTAAAACTACAACATCTAGTGCTGCAAGATAGAAATTTGCGTGAGCAAATACAAAAGCAAAGGGATAACATAGCTCGTATTGAACGTGAAATTGAAACATCCGCTGCAGTAACGAAATTAATAATAATGCCGATAATAAATCTTTCAATTTATGAATCTGTTAATGTAAATGTAGGAAAAAAACAAGGCGAGGCGAAATGTCCATCACCTGAAACATCAATTAGAGATCTACAGGGTTCCTGATACAATGGACTATGTCCATATACAAGCAGAGCTTTACGATCTGCAGAAAGTGATCAATGTTTGGCAACGACGACTTCAAATTGCAGAGGTGAGTGCAAAGTGTTTTTAATTTTCTTTTATTATAGCTAAATGCTTGTTTGAAACTTCCATTTATTCAGCACTCTTATAATGCAAAATATAAGTTGTTTAAAGGTGGAAGTAAATTAATACCACAAGTTCGCAGCTGATAACTTGCCTCGAGTTTCTCAGGTTTATTAATTGACCGCATGTGTGCGAAATGCATTAATCCCAGAATACAATTCTACCAAATTTAAGTAGTTGGTGGATTTTTAAACATGAGGTCTGATGTATCTTTGAGGATTGACTGTGTAAAAATTAGGTATGCTTGAAAACCAGAGACAATAAAAACACGTTCACGTTTCATGTATTGGCAACAGTGTGTACAAGTATTTTATATTACATATTTCACATTACAATAGTATTGCTATGTTATCAGGAGAAGTATATTCAGACAATTTATTAATCCTTGGTTCGTGGTATGTAAATCGATTTCTACAGTTTGATTCAATGTTTATGGGAAGAATTTTTGCAACAATACAAATCACACATTGAGGATGGTCACTGTTTACATTTGTAGAATAGAACACAGGAATCATGTCCTGTCAGGTTATTAATCGTATAATTATTTTTAAATATTTATTATAATTTAATCAATTTATCGTACATTTATTATCGATTTATCGTACATTTATTGCCAATTTATTATAAATTTATTGCCAATTTATCATAAATTTATTATAAATGTCTGACGAAAAAAATTCCGTTGATTCGACCGAGTTTCCATACAACGACTTTTTAAGCGACAGGCGATTTATATAACTTGACATATTAAGAATTGGTTCAACTTCTAGAAGAAACAAAGTAAAGCATGAAATTGAGAATTTCTAGTAGATTTCAATCTTAAATTTGTCTGCAGAGAACTTAGGAACGAAATGCATTCAGAAAATATCATTTTTGAAAATTATCTGCGGAATGCACAGGGACAAAATGGGATCTCAAATACGTCCCAAATCGGCCGATTTACTTGAGGGATCCACATCAATTTTGGAATTTTCATCCAACACAATTAATTTTATTGATAAAATCGATTGCCTTCCGATGGACCAAAAATGTAAAATGGCTGCATCGCAAATTGAAATTATTAAAGAAAAAATGGTACAATATTGTTGCTCAGTATAAAGTATGAGCCTCTTTGCTTGCTGTGCGTTTCAATGGATTAGAATAAAATATCTATTCGGTGTAGGTCTGGTCAGAATCGTGCAATTTGCAGCTTGATTATGCTAATTCTAGTCGGGAAGGGTTAGTAGATGGAATTAACGCTGATACTAGTCGAGTAATGTTGGAAAAAGTATATCAATTCTTTCAACGTAGCATTAGAGACAAAGATCGAACGGTGTCCTAGGGACCATTCGAATTTAGTGAAACTAAAACGCAAAATCGAGAAACAATTGAAGATGGTACAAGATGTTTTCAACGGCTCTCTCAAACGAGTAACCATTTGAATCATTACAGAAACCAGACTTAAACAGTGCGTTAAAAGAGCTTGATTATGATAAATTGAAAATAGAAAATGCATCACTCAGCGAGACAATTGACAATAAGGATAAAGCCCTGCAGAAAATTAAAAACTTCCATGTTTTTATGACATATTGTTTGAATCAGGGCCTATAATTGTAAAAGTGAACAGGTGGGACAAGGAGTCCGAATCTCAAGGAAATCAAGAAATAATTTCAAGGGCTATAACCCCAATAATTGAAATATTAGGTAGAGTAGAGATGACCAAACGTTCGAATGAATAAAATACGGTATTAGTTAATTTTAAGTTTACTTCTATACTCGTCATCAATCAATTTCCTGGCGCCCGCCCTTACAAACGCTATAAACCAAGGAAATTGCCAGACAACTGATATACTAACCGACGGTCCGACCACTATACGAATCACTCTAATTGTAAAATCTGGGAGAATTAACGTATAAAAAATTGTGCTGTGACAATTCCACACCACAAAATGGATGCCGTGAATTTTATCCCACACTAATCAGCTTATAATTAACAACACTTATGGGGCCTCTGGAACGTGCAGGTGCCCATTCTTTGGAAAGTAATTTTTTTAACAATAACTCTTGGCAGTGATTATTGTTTCATTTAGACTAGGTTTAGAACAGTTTGAATCATGAAGTAACATAAGGAGGTGGATTTTTATCATTTCCATTTTCGTATTCATATTCGTTTTTTTTTGTTAATATAAATTTATTATAAATGCCTGTGCAAGTTGACGATGGCTTGAGTGACAACGAGTTATCAAACATGACATATTTAGAATTATGCAAACTTTTGGACGACACAAAGTAAGAACAAAGATGATGTGTTGATAGATTAAAAGTAAATTTATTTGTAGAGAAACTACAGAGCAAGTACGCAGAGACAATTTGCTGTTAGACAGATATATGCAATCGATGATTACATATACTAATGATACAGTTACTGTCGAACCAAGGCCAAAATATAATTTGGTCAGGCAAAGAAAAGCAGATGATGTGATAGCAGAGTTCGTATTTCCTGCAGAATATTCAACTCATTTTTTTCCTCGAAGAAGTGTGGACATGTTTCGAATAGAGCAAAAATGTGAACTTGCTGCAAGTGGAATTGAATTGATGAAAGAAAAATTATTAACACTTCATGAAAACTCCTTAAATAGAATTATTCCATATAAAGTATGGGTTGTTTGTACGTGTAGATTTGTGTCAATAGATGGGAATATAATACCAATTTGTTGCAGGTCAAAATGGAAGCATTAGTATTAGAAATGACAGATTTGCGGCTAGAGAGATCCAACTTTATCCGTTTATTATCCAAAGGGACTAATTTTGGTACTGGTAAAATGCCGATGGAGAGAGTTATGAGATATTTCAAAAACAGCATTAGACATAAGGAAATTAAATCAGGACGGTGTCGCCTTGACCACATGGCCTTAGTAGATCTAGAAAACAAAGTAGAGAACAAGCTAGTGCAAGTAAACAATCTTGATTCCAGATCCACAATTCTTTTAATTAGCAGTGTTTTAAGTGATCTGAGACGGGTAATCATTTTAAAACGTTTGCAGCAAATAAAACTTGGTGATGATTTACTACAAATTAATCGTGACCAATTACAAATGGAAAATAACGTAATTAGCAATCATGTTAACGACAGGAATCGTGCAATGCTTGACATGAAATATTTCCTGTCTTCATTGGTACAACGTTTAAACCAACATAAGGTACCTGTGTTTGAAGTTTGGGTACAATTTTTATCTTTGTTTATTGTGCTTACTGTATCTAGAAGAAACTAAAGTATTTAACTATACAAGACAAGCAAATGAAGAATCAAGTAGAAATACAACGTGATAATATTACAAATATTGAACTAGAAAATCAACGAGTTCAAAATGTACATATTTTTATTTCTTTATTATTGGTGTAAAATGTAAGAAAATTTGTTCTGGATTATCACGTGTGCGTGTTTCCAATTTTAGGAAGTAAACAACAAGAGGCACCGATTATGTCAGTTTAAATACCAATTAGATAATTATCGGTTCCCTGATGTGATGAATTACATAATTATACAAGCACAAACATACGAGTTGAATAAAGTTATAAAACTTTGGCGAAGACGTGTCAGCGTTGCCTCAGTAAGTAATTATCACAGATCCCAATAAAATATCCGCAAGAACATACATATTATGTGGTATGTTATTTAGATGTCTCTCGACGCAAAACAAAAATTCTATAATCGATTGAAGAAGAATTATAACACAAATCAGACCCATTTCGATTTGGATGCTGAAGTTAGCACACAGAAAGATGAGAATTCAAGTAGCGAGAATGTATCTAGTGTAACTTTTTGACTGAGCAGCAAATAAAAATCATTTTCATTTATTAAACACATACTTTTTTTAACATGATACATTTTTCCGATTTAGCACAGTGCAAGGTCAAAGTGGGATAGTTTGCTCGCACTTGCACCTCGGTTATCCTTTTTTAAAAAAACAAAAAAACAAAAAAACAAAAAATGAATTTTGTGTACATAGGTGCCCCCGTGGTGTAAGGGCACATTGTGTACTTAAAATATTTAAACCAGTTTAAATGACTTCATGAATGCACCTACTCTTTTGATTTCCAACATTATTTTCGAATCGGTAGTTACTATAAATCCGTAATTAATGATACATAATTACATATATTTTATGTTTATTATATTTTTGCTGCAAAAATTTGAATATATTGTTTAGAGAGATTAACAATAAACTTAAAAATATACATCAACATATTTATTCGATGATGTAAACAATGAGGCTATTTTACACTGCAAAGATGTGAAGTATAATTATTAGAAGTATTGTGTGTTGTGTGTTACGAACTAGATACAACACATAGTAACACTTCCAAAACAATCATTACATTTTTATAATGCCTTTACGGTATTTTTAATCACAAGCTCCCCATCAATATCATACTGCCCACCAAACTGATAATAATTTGACTTAAAAATGCAGAGAAATGTCATCGATATCGATGAAGCCGAATTGGAAAATATTTCGAGTGAAGGCCTAGAAATCCTAATAGAACAATCAAGGTAAACTTGGATAGCTTGGGTTGTATTTCTATTTGCAATCCCTAAAGCTGAGCCCAATATTTCTTTCAGGTTGAGTAAAGAAGAGTTGTTCAGCGAGAACATGTTGCTGGAAAGATATTTACAAACTTTCGAGACGAAAAGAAATTTCATATCCTCAGAATCCATTTTCGAAATTACCGAAGTTATTTACCACCAACAATCTATAACTGACATCACAAAAACATTTGCACCGACAATCACCGTCCCTGACAGGGATAAGAGAAGCATTCATACCGATGTAACAGTTAGTGCCGAGTTGACTGAGAGTATGTCAATACTGACAGCTTTGACCGAAAATTCGACCACTAGGAGTACAACCCTCTTGAAACAAATTCCGTTACCGTATGAAGAAAAATGCGAAATTGCTTGTACGCAAATAAGAGAATTGACGGAGAAAATTGCCAAATTGCATCATAGCTGGTTCAGGAAAATATCGCCGTTTAAAGTATTATAAAAGCACCTCACTTTTCCATCAAATATAATCAATACCAGTTAAAATAACTTATTTAGGTAAAATTGGAAGAAGTTACGATTCGTGAACGTGAATTGCAACAAGATATTAGCGATTTTAAACGCGATGTTATTCAGGATGGAATAAATCCAGCAAGTGGGGCGGTTTTATTAGAAAAAGTATATATTTATTTCAATCGCAGTACAAAAGATAAGGTATATGGATACACAGCTATTTGCTAAGTATTAAACTTGTGCTTGTGGAGTTTAGGAAATACAAATTGAACGAAGCCGACTTGAATATTTCTTTTTAAAAAATTTGGAAAAGAAATTGGAAGGAGAACTAAAGCAAAAACAAGCAATGGGTAGTTCTTTGGGAGCTATCGACTACAAAGAATTGAAGATAGAAAACGCTCAATACATTGAGAAAGTGGAAGACAAAAATCAAGGTTTGCTGATCGTCAAGCGTCATATGAATGTAACTCTGCAACTGCTTAGACAATACAAAGTAATTCACGTAGCACTAAATTTTTTAAAGTTTTTCAAAGTTAAAGAAAAATTACAGGTAAAACTACAACAACTAATATCTCAAGATGAAAATTTGCGTGTGGAGATACAAAAGCAAAAGGATAACATAGCTGATATTGAACATGAAATTGGAACATCTGACACGGTAATAATAATAATATTATTATTACTGTATTACCCTGCTTTGGAGGGCACGGCCTATAAACGCCAGTTTGACCAGATCTAGGGATCTGGTAGGTTGGTCCTTTTTATCGTATGCCGTAAAAGCCAAATTCCTACTGGAGAATTGGGGGTCGTTTTATCACCCTGGTCTGACTCAAGGTTTTAGGGCATGTCCTCCAAAGCGGCCGGGGTAATACGGTAATAACTTAAGAATTTATGAATCTATTAATGTAAATATAGATAAAAAATAAAATGAAGCGACACGTTCTTCACCTGAAACATCAATTACAGAACTACAGGGTTCCTGATATAATGGACTATGTTAATATTCAAGCAGAAATTTACGATCTAAAGAAACTGATCAATGTTTGGCAACGACGACTTCAAATTGTAGAAGTGAGTGCAAAGTGTTTCACATTTTTATTATTATTGCTAAATGCTTCTTTGAATCTTTCATTTATTCAGCATTCTTATAATGCAAAATTAAAGTTGCTTAAAGGTGGAAATAAATTAATAGGACAAGTTCTCTACTGATGACTTACCTTGAGTTTCTCAGGTTCATTAATTGGCCGCATGTCTGCGAAATGCATAAATCCCAGAATACATTTCTACGAAATTTAAGTAGTTGGTGGATTTTTAAACATGAGGTCTGATGTATCTTTTGAGATTGACTATACAAAAATTGGGTATGCTTGTTAACCAGAAACAATAAAAACATTTTTCATGCATTGGTAAATGTGTACAAGTGTTTCTTGCATTAACACTACACTGGAAAAAAAAGTAGGTGTCAAAAGGTGTTAACTTACACATTTATAGGTGTAAAACGCTTGTCCTTATTTCGACACCTTTTTGGGGTTAAATTAGACCATTGAGGTGTAATGAACATGAAGGTGTAAACATTACGCCTTTATTGTACACCTTGCATGTGTTATGATACACTCTTGGGTGTAAATTTACTCTCATGATGGCTATTTTAAAAAGGTGTAAATTTGTTCCCATTTGGAGTAACTTTTCACCTTCATAATGAACTTTACACCCGGATGGTGTAAAATTACACCTTAATAATGGAACTTACACCTTGATGGTGCAACTTTACACCTTGATGGTGCAACTTTACACCTTAATGGTGCTACTTTACAACGTGCAAGTTTACACGTTGATGGTGTAAATATACTGATTTAAATAAACAGGTTTTAAAAAAATAAAAATAGTGTTTTAAAATGAAACGTACTTTTCAATTTAATTTATTTAAAGTCACCATTTTGTTTATGAAATCTTACTGAAATTTATTTGTAATTTTTACTCACTCAGATTTGAACCCTGGTCCATCAGTTTCATAGTTCAATATATTAACCATTATTCTATTATGGCATATAGTAAATATCAGCACAAAGTATCTTTTGAATTGTTTGTTTGTAGAGAAAGAGGTGTAAATGAGCACCATTTCTTACACGTTTTTTAAGTTTTACACCCTTTACCAAAAGGTGGAATACTGCCATTTACACCATTTTAGCACTATTTTGGTTTACACCACCTGGTTACTACACCTTTTAACACCTTTGTAGGTACAGTATTACAAATTTTTAAAAGGTGTAGTGGAGGCTTTTACACCTTTTTACACCTATTATTTCTCCCAGTGTATAATATTGGTATTGGTATTGGTGTGCTCGGTTCGTAGAATTTGCGCAACAATACAACTGACACAGTGAGGATGATCATTGTTTACATTTATGATTTATAGGATAGAACACAGGACTCATGTCCTGTGAGATTTTTAATCATATAATTATTTTTAAATATATATTATAATTTAATTAATTTACCGTTACATTTATTATCAATTTATCATAAATTTATTACCAATTTATCATAAATTTATCATAAATTTATTATAAATGTCTAACGAAAAAATTTCCGTTGATCCGACCGACTTTCACGAGTTAAGCGACAGTGATTTATATAACATGACATATTTAGAATTGGTTCAACTTGTAGAAGAAACAAAGTAAGGCATAAAATTGAGAATTTCTAGTAGATTTCAAACTGAAATTTGTCTACAGAGAAGCTAGGAACGAAACGCATTCAGAAAATAACTTTTTTGTAAATTATCTGCGGAATGCAAAAGGATACAAAATAACCGATTATCCGGAGGACGACGACAGGGGATCTAAAATGGATCCCAAGATGGCCGATTTATTTGAGGGAGCCGCATCAAATTTGGAATTTTCATCCTACACAATTAATTTTATTGATAGAATCGATTGTCTTCCGTTGGACAAAAAATGTGCTATGGCTACATCGCAAATTGAAACTATTAAACAAAAATTGACTAAACTTCATGAGAATTGGTACAATATTGTTACTCCGTGTAAAGTATGAGCCTCTTTGCAGCACTGCGTTTCAATGGATTAGAATAAAATATCTATTTCGTATAGGTCTGGTCAGAGGTATTACTACTTGAATCGAACGATTTGCAGCTTGATTATGCTAATTTTAGTCGGGAAGTGTTAGATAAAAATAACGCTGATACTGGCCGAGTAATGTTGGATAAAGTATGTCAATACTTTCAACGTAGCATTAAAAACAAAGATGATCAAATCGAACGGTGTCATAGGGACCATTCGAATTTAGTGAAACTAGAACGCCAAATCGAGGAACAACTGAAGATAGTATAAGATGTTTTCAAGTGCTCTGACAAACGATTAATCATTTGAATCATTACAGAAACCAGGTTTAAACGGTTCTTTAAAAGAAATTGATTATGATCAATTGAAAATAGAAAATATATCATGTAGCGAGACAATTGACGATAAGGACAAAGCCCTGCAGAAAATTAAATACTTCATGTCTTTTATGACGCGTTGTTTAAACCAGTATAAGGTACCGGTAATCAATGTTTAGTCAAAAGTTTTATTATTTTTTGTTAATTACACGTATTCACGTGTAGGCGAAATTAAAGCATTCAATTATGCAAGAACAGGAAATTCAAGATCGTGTTCTACGCCAGCGTGATAATATTGAAAAACTTGAAAAAGAAATTCAACTGGTTCAAAATGTATGCATTGATTTTTTTTTTTTTTTTTTTTTTTGTACAAAGGAAATATCCATTCGCAATGTTTCTATTTGTAATGTCAGGAAGAAGCCAAAATGAATCGACATTTAAACAATTTAAAACATCAATTAAAAAATTATCGGTTTCCTGAGGTGATTGATTACATACATACACAAGCAGAGGTCTATGAATTGAATAAGATATTAAAAATTTGGCGGAGACGTGTAAACATTGCCGCAGTAAGTGCAGTCACGAGCTTCATTAATTAGTTTAATTTTTAATACATGTTTGGAATGTTATTTTCAGAGAGCTCATGATACTAAATCGAAATTCTGGAATCGATTGAAGAAAAATATTAACATCGATGATTCCCTACTAAAAGCAAAGGCCGACGTTAACTCCCCAGATAATCGAGATATTATTACCGAAAATGATTTCTATTGACGAGATTGGGAATAGTGTTTTGCCTATTAAAACTACTACAAAAATTATTTTATCATTCGATTTTGCAACTATTACAACATACAAATATCCACAAACATTGAACGATTGGCATTAGTTTTACCGTAAGTCACTAAATATTGACAGACCTTTATTGTGCCAAAAAACATAAAACATTTTACAACTGTCTGATTAGACTAGTTATTTCATATTGTGCAAGTACCCTTGGACAAAAAAAAACCTTCCCTGCAATACAGTTGTTTTGAGTTTGTCCGTGGGTGTACCATATTTAACAACACTTAGGGCACTTTTATGTGCTGTGCTCGTCTCGGGAACTCGGGAAAGTGCAGGTGCAAACACACCTTGATAGCAACCTATTCTCCGGAAAGTAATTTTTTTAACAATACCTTTAGCATTCAGTTATTAGAGTAGAAAGGTACAGTACGAGATGCTTCAAAATTAGAACGATGTCGCCTTGACCACATGGCCTTAGTAGATCTAGAGAACAAGCTATTGCAGGTGAACAATCTGGATTCCAATCCATAATTCTTTAAATTAGTGGTGTGTTAATTGATCTGAGAGACGGGTAATCATTTGAAAAGTTTTGAATCGTGCAATGCTTGACATGAAATATTTCCTGTCTTCGTTGGTACAACATTTAAACCAACAAAAGGTACAGTACATGAAAATGCAGTTTTGATACAATTTTTACCTTCGTTTATTGTGCTTACTGTATCTAGAATAAATTAAAGAAGTTAACTACACAAGACAAGAAAATGAAGCATCAAGTAGAAATACAACGTGATAATTATTTCACATAACAAGTGTTGTTGAGGCATGAGGCATAATAATCATACTCAACTTCACCACATGAGGTTTGCACAC
Source organism: Strigamia transsilvanica (assembly GCA_034701245.1). Classification (NCBI taxonomy): domain Eukaryota; kingdom Metazoa; phylum Arthropoda; class Chilopoda; order Geophilomorpha; family Linotaeniidae; genus Strigamia; species Strigamia transsilvanica. The sequence goes on along the minus strand of JAQIXU010000970.1, from coordinate 9,223 downwards.
TTCCTGGACAAATTAAACACGTTTAAACAATGGTTATACACTCAAATCATAAATACAATAAAAAATAAAATAACAATTACATAACATATATTGAACTAGAAATTCAATAAGTTAAAAATGTACATATTTAAAAAAAAAATTTTATTGATGTAAAATGTAAAAATTTGTTCTGCGCTATATTGGTGTATCACGCGTGTGTGTTTGCAATTTTAGGATGTAGCGAACATGAAATATCCGCATGAACATATATATTGTGTTTTATGTTATTTAGAGGTCTCTTGACGCAAAACAAAAATTCTATAATCGATTGAAGAAAAATGTAACATAAATCAGACTCGTTTCGAATTGGATACTGAAGTTAGCAAGCAGAAAAATGACGAATCAAGTAGCGAGAATGTGTCTAGTGTAACTTTTTGACTGAGTAGCAAATAAAAATCGTTTTCATTTATTAAACATATAAAATTTCTTTTTTTAACATGATGCAATTTTCCGATTTAGCACAGTGCAGGGTGAAAGTGGGGTAGATTGCTCGCGCTTGCACCTCGGTTATCTTTTTTTAAAAAAACAAATGAACTACGTACACCAAAGTGCTACCCAGTGGCATACGGGGACATTGTATCGTTTTAGCAAAGCTCATTACTGTATTGTTTAAATTCTTAGAACACATCTAATCTAATGTAAGCAGGCGGATTTTGGTTATTTTACTTTTTCATATTCATTTTCATAATTCATTTTAAAAGGTCACCGTTTCTTATTCATAGTCATGCTTCATTTTACAATTTCACCTTTTTATTTTTATTGTAAATTATAAACTGATTTTATGAATTGATTTCAAATGTCTATCAAAAACATTTCTCATAATTTGGATGACAAAGAATCACATAATTTGACATGTTTAGAATTATACAAACTTATACAAGAAACAAAGTAAGATCATGAAGAAAAATAAGAAGGCATTGCGTGTTTGTAGAATAAAAACGTAAATAATCTGTAGAAAAGCTAAGCAGCAAATAGACAAAGAAAATGTGTTGCTAAAGAGGTTTCTGCGAATTTGTTTTCCATCTCTAAAAATCTCCGATAAAGATGACGTATCCGTTACGGACCACGACATAGCGGATGAGGAAGAATTGGATGAACTCGACGTATTTCCCAATTTTTCATCTCGCCTAAGCAATTTTAAAGAAAAAAGATGTATAGAGAATAAATGTGGTATTGCCACAAGTGGAGGTGACATGACGAAAGAGAGATTTGCATATCATGGCGATTGGTACGGTAATATTCCATATAAAGTACGAGCTCTTAAGTGTTTGTCAATTTGTACCGTAATAACATACCAATTTCTTGCAGGTAAAAATGGAAGAATCAATGATAGATTTGCACGATGTGCAGATAGATATATACAATTTTAGCCGTGCCTTAATAAATGAAATTGATATCATAACTAGTCAACTAACATTGGAAAGAGTTTTGAAATATTTCAAAAATAGCATTATAAACAAGGAAGATATATTGGAACGACGTCGTCTTCATTGTGCGTCTTTATCAAACCTAGAATATAAAATACAGCAAGAACTGAAGAAAGTACACTGGGAGAAATAATAGGTGTTAAAAAATGTAACCAGGAGGTGTGAAATTAAATGGTGTTAGAATGGTGTAAAATGGCACCTTTACACCTTTTGGTAAAAGGTGTAAAACTTAAAAAAGGTGTAAGAAATAGTGCTCATTTACACCACTTTTTCTACAAATAAATAATTTAAAAGATACTTTGTGCTAATATTCATTATGTACCATAATAGACTAGTGGTTAATATACTGGACTATGAAGCAGATGGACTAGGGTTCAAACCTCAGTATGTGTAAAAATAAAACAAACTTTCATAAGATTTTATCAACAAAACAAAATGTTGGCTTTAAATAAATTAAATAGTTAATACACCATCAGGGTGTAAAGTCCATTATTAAGGTCTAACGTTACACCATCAAGGCTTAAGGTCCATTATTAAGGTTAATCCATATGGAAATAAATCTACATCTTTTTAAAAAAGCCATCATGGGAGTAAATTTACACCCAAGGGTGTGTCATAACACCTGCAAAGTGTACATTAAAGGTGTAATGTTTATACCTTCATGTTCAGTACACCTCAATGGTGTAATCTAACACCAAAAAGGTGTTTAAATAGGGACAAGCGTTTTACCTCTATAAAAGTGTGAGCCTACATTTTTTAACACCTATATTTTTTTTTAATGTATAGAAGAAGTTTTCAAATTTTTTCTGTAATTGTTTAAATATTTTTTACAGAAAGAATATCGAGATAGTTTTGAAGAAAATGATAATATTAAAACGAAAGGAGGCAATGCCCAGTGTAATGCAAAAGAAAATAACGAGAAGCATGCAGTGATGAAAGATAAACACCTCTTGCCTTTGATGCTACAACATCTGGGTGAATATAAGATAAAATTACAGCAGTTAATTGCACAAGACGAAGAAATGAAGGACCAGTTCAAAATACAACGTGATTATATTGCAGATCTTGAAGTAGGTTTCAAATGGCTCAATATGTATGTTTATTTTTTAATTAGCGAAAATTTAATTGTGTTGTAATGTTAGAAACAAGTCCAAATAAATCGTCATGTCAGTCATTTAAGCTATAATATAGATAATTATCGGATGCCTGATGTGATGGATTACATAACGACACAAGCAGAAATATCTGAATTGAATAAGATAGTCAAAGTTTGGCGAAGGCGTGTCAACAATGCTTTAGTAAGTTCAAAGTAAAAACTGCAGGAATATATTGTCAGTATAATTGTGCGGAAAATTATTTAGAGGTCTCGTAACGCAAGATCGACGTTCTGGAATCGATTGAAGAAAAACCTTAGGATAGGTGAGACCAAGGTTAAAGTGGATGGCTGAAATCATTATAGAGGAATTACGTAAATGAGTTCAGAAATTTTGTTAATGAAAAAAAAAAAAGAATATACGTAGTTACATATTCTTACAAAGAATGAGGAAAAAAATAAAGTAAAAGTCAATAAGTTGTATAATTTTAATTTAGCGCTTAAAATCATGCGCCCTCTAATGTGCAACTACAGTTTATTTTGAGTTGTGAGCAGATTGGAAGTGACACATTTCGCGCGCATGTCTAGTGGCGCCGTACCGGTTTGTGAATGATGTATGAAATGGAAAAAATCTAAATCTGTCTTTGACATGACAATATCAACACGGATGTGATATCAGCAAATAGATTATCCATCGTTCAACAGTTGGAGCTCATATTTTGTCATTTGCCCCAGACGAGTTATTTACTGGAATGGCTCAGACTCAGGTGTCCATTCGCGTTAATGACATCAAAGTTGATCAAACTTTTGCGGTAAGTTCACTGTGCTATACATTCTGGTACGAAAAATGTAATGTGGAATTTTTAAAATATCATGTTGCTTTTTTTATTATTTAAAATTGTAATTTTGATTACAAAGTCGGATGTAAAAAAAAAAAGGAAGGATCAAGGTTATATTTCTGTGTTAAGTAATATTAATTTTCATGATTTAGTTGCCTTTTGAACTGGAGCAACCAAAAAAATCTGGCCGTGACGTTGTGAAATTAGGTAAGCGATGATTACACGTTTTTGGTAGTTATAAAAAAATGAGACGTCACTTGACCGAATTGAAACGGAATTTTAATTCATTAAAAAAAATATATTTGTTTATTAATAATTATTAAACTCAAGTCCACAAAGCGGGAAATTTGGATTTTATCAAACTTTTTGTTTCGCTACATTTCTATATCATTTTATTTTCCAGGTTTAATTCTGTTTTGCTTGAGTACATGTCTCGCTGTCAATGCAATCACTGTCGGCATAATCAGTACTCAATGGCAAACATCCGGAATAACGATAGCATGCAGTATACTATTCATTTTACTTAGTTTACTGGCAATGTACGGAGAAGATGGGAACAGCAAAATCGAAAAACAACTCTTAGTCGGCTGCATCGGACTCGCAATTGTAGGAATAGGCGCGATAATTGTCGGAATCATTTTCAATGTCGAGTCGTGGCATGACGTTAGACGGTTTTGCAACACATGTTTTCACACACACGGCATCTCTACTATGGTGAATACAACCACGCCTTACTATGTGATCACCTTCGACAATTCATCGGAATATTCCGAACTTTTAAACACAAGGGCCGTGAACGACAGCATCATAACAAGCGTTGATGACTTTTACGTTTCGTCCTTTCCGTCCAGCGATGTCAACTTAACAATAAGCATTTCTGACACTTTTGTTCCAACTTTAGCGTCCTACGAGAACTTTGCGAACATTACTTCCTATAATTCCACAGAACACATAGAACATAAAGCAATTTGTGATCGCTTGTGTTTGCATGGCAGGACGAACTTGTTTTTAATTTTAATCGGATTATTAATTTGTAATAGTTTATTAAGTCTTGGTTTATCGTTTGTTATATTCACTACTCGGTTCAGGAATCCTGATTACATAGCTGCGGTCTCGCTATAGATTAATTATTTTTTTCAAAATAAAATAAACTTGTATAAGAAAAAAGTGTGTATATGTGGTAGCCTACATTTTTTACGGTACTTTTTTCTATTTATAGTTCATCCCGGACATTCAGTTATTTTTGGTTCTTCTAATCATTTAATAATCCTTTTGATGAATGAATTTGTAAGATTAATAGGTTGAATAAATTGAAACTTGTCAACTTTTTTTTTTTTAAACTCTATTTTCGGTGCATCCTGAATCTAGAAACAACATTTAATCGTAGATAAAATCAAATTTACTTCCAAGTTAGTTGTTTGCATTCCTGATAACAGCAAACCCTTTTCTTAAAAATAAAACAAGACATTATTAAGCGATATTTTGTCGTCACGTGCAGTAAGAACAGTTGTTAGTAAAACAAGGTCTAAATATTGACACACGAAAAATTATTTGCATACAAAATAAAAACTACAGCTTCATTTTAAAAAATAAAGAAATGACCTCATCACCACCACGAAAGGTATTAATCACTCACAGTACTGATGATTAAAATTCATGTTATTTAATTTTCTAGGGTATTTTTGTACTATCAATTGCTCGTCCATTTACAGCTACACCAATATCTATAACAAGGTCGAGGGGTAAAATAACTATAAATATAGAGACTGGAAGTAAAAACTATACATTTGGGTTTTCTAGATGCATCTACCGAGATTCGCAAGGGTTGGTCTGCCCGAAGTCATATACTGTATACATAAGTGAAAAGTATTTTATTTCATTTTTTTTTAGAACAAGCTACTGCCAGAAGTCATGGCGCATTTGAGGCATTTACTGCATGCTTTCATGTTTATTTTGTTTTATTAGTTGTCCTTAATATATTCTTTTTAATCGTAATTCTAAGCGTGCCAGTGGCTATGATTACTATTGGTAATTTCTATTTTATATTACACACAATTTATTACTACTTTTTTTTTGTTCATTAGGGGCGATTTGGTTTGAACAGTGCATTGCAGAACCTTTTATTCCAGTGTATCTTATTATTGCAGGAATTCTTTGTGTAATCAGAATTATAATTCTATTTGTCAAACGGATAACCGAAAATTCCCAAAAAGAAATTACACTTACGTTAAAACTAATGGATTTAATCTATTTTATCTGGCTTATTTTAGGTACATTGTCTCACCTTGAAACCTAATTAAATTTTAATTAATCTCAATGGTTTTTTCCTGCCATCCTTTCCCGCACAGGTTCTTATTGGGTTTATCACATATTTAAACCAAATTATGAAGAAACCGATTCCATGGAATATTGTAATAAATTGGTTTATGTATTTGCTTTTGTCATGATCACTGTAACTTATTTAATTTATTTTTTTATTGTTGTATTTTTTGTAATATTTTATTAATATTTTTTTTATGACTAAGTTTTGAGATTGAAATAAAATTAATATGAACTTGTAAATAATAATGGAAAAAAAAATCGAGTAATATCCAAGTTCAATGAATACTTTCAAATGAAAAATGTTTGTGCAATTTTTTTTTATCTTGTTGCATTAAAATTTCTCACAAGATGGCACACGTTTTTTAACAAAATAAAAAATGAGGCAACCATGATGTAAGCTGAACAGCAAAATTTCAAGATGATTGTGAAGTTTGCGTAATGATTTCGGAATCATGTCTAAAACAAATCTTATGTTTATAATTATCCTAACACTCTAATTGGAGACTTTTATGGCTTTAATATCTTTTATATTGCTTATTTGTATTCCAATCGCCATGATAATAATTGGTAAGTTATTGTATGCACAACAAAATGGTATAAACGTTCTTCAATGCTTTCATTTTAGGCTCAATGCATTTGGAAGATTGTCCGATAGAACCGCATATACCAATATACATGATCGTAACAGGAATTCTTTCTTTAGTACAATTTCAAATTCAATATTCTTATCAACAATTACCAGAAGAAAGACGTGATAGACGTCAAACTAGTCCTCTAGGCGGACTAATAGATCTATTTATGTTTATGTGGCATTTTATGGGTATGTTTTAAGCACCGTAAAATTTATTAATGATGTTTCTTTTCAAACTGATGAATCTGTTTGATACACCGGTATGGGTAGGTTCGTTTTGGGTGTATAGCAACAAACCAGAATATCACCAAGCAGACTCTCCCAGTTATTGTCACGAAACTGTATATCTTTTTGCGTATATTGTCGTTACGTTGACAAACTTAATTTATTTATTTGTTTTTATAATTGTTATACTTATTTTACTCGCAAACGTATAAAAATTTTGAAACGAATAAAAAACTCTTTTATTATCAATATTTTCTTTTTAAGCTGATTTAATTCAGTCACTCCAACCACAAAAACAATTTTTATCTCATTTGAAATCTATGTAATTACCAACACCAAAACTCACGACCATTGTTGATGTTGTTTGGATATTCTTGTGTTCGTGGTGGAACACAATGGCGCCAGAACTGTGTATATATAAGGGATTCCGTGAATATAATTTTAATTCTTTTAAGTAGGTTCAGCAAAAAATTTGCATGGCTTGGATTCCAATTCAGAGGCAAAAATGCCGGTAAGTAATTTCATCAGGTGATGTAACAAGAGTGAGTTAGTAAAATAATCTTTACATGAAGATTAAAATAGGCATCACCCTACAAAGGAGCCCAAGTCCAACAGGTTATCTTGAGAATTAATATTACACGTACTTTTATTTATTCAGCTTTTGTAAACAAAGATTGACTTATGTTGATTTTAAATTAGATGCGGAACTTGATTCACTTTATGACAAAACATATTATTATTTAGGAATTACTGGAGGTAAATTAATTACGTAAATAGTCACTTTGTATTATAAAATTAACCGAATTATGTTCATTTCAGTCATTATCCTGTTGTTTATAGAATATTTAATCACTATTCTTCAGATCTCTGCAGTGTTTGTAGGTTTGTATAACTGAGCGTAAATGTTATAGATATCATGTTGTTTTGTTTCAGGTATCTTGAATGCGCATGATTGTCCTGCAGATAAAAATATACCTGTTTATATGGTTGGAACTGGATGCTTTCTATTGTTTCGTGCAATTTTAAAATCAATTACTACTCCTGGGCAAAGACCTCGTAATTTTTTACAGTGTTTGTGTGATTTTTTAGATATCGCTGAAGTCTTTTGGATGTTATTTGGTAGATCAAACAAAATTTTTTTTAAGTCTATAATCTTAAGCTATTTTTGTTTGCATTGAAGGTACATATTGCGTGTTTCGAATATATACACCTAATTATTTCGATCGAACATTTCCTGATTATTGTAATATAAAACTGTATAGGTTAGCACTTTTAACTGTCGGATTGGATTATTTGCATCATATGCAATTTTTAGTTGGTTCTGGAAGGCTAGCTTTGATCAAATAAACAAAAATTTAACCATACATTTCAAGTCATGCATCATTTATTTTTTTATCTGTTTGCTTTCACTGCAATACAATTGCGTTGAAATGTTATGTCGCGTAGCGCTTGTGCCTATGGTTACAATAGGGTTAGAAAATCTAAAAATCGTCGCTGCACTGCCATTTTGGAGACTCGGAAAGGTAATGAAATAGAATGGATATAAAAATGGAAAAATTCAAAATATATTGAAATAGTGAAAACATATTTATCTGTAAGTTTGAGACCCTTCTTTTACTTTTAAATTGTTTCATTTCATTTGTACTTAAATTTTGCAAAAATTAAATAGGTTATCAAAGAAATGGAAGACTCTACAATAACCGGTAAAGGGTTTGATACCAATTCTATTTTTGACAAAAAGTATTCGTCTCAAAGTGAAGTATTTTTAATAGTTTTATAGTGATATTTTTTATTTATTTACGTAAAAGACATTTTTGATTTGGTTTGTTTGTTTGTTTAGTTTGGACACAGCCAAAGTCTCAATTTTTTGGAATTGCTATTGTCATAATTTCAGTCTTGCTCATGTGCATGGGTATACAGTTAACATTAAACTCATATCGTAAGGAAAAATTTTTCGAACTTTTTTAGTTTTATTGTACCTTGATGGGTGCGATCCGATGAATTTTACTCCCGACTGCAAAAGATTGTAAAAATTATATCGTATAAAAAAAAACATTTTAAGATAATGTGAAATTTTTTTGTAAGAATTGTATAATTGCCAGTGATCTGTATTTCTTTTTAGAGTAATTATAAATTGAATAAATAGCGATACAGAACCATTACTTCACGTTCGTTTTATCTAATTTATTTGCAGGCATGAATTAATTACGGAAGCTCATAGGTAGGCTGTGACCAATCAAAAGAAGTAGCGCTTGAATTTGTTCATCTATAGCACTTTTACATGCAGCAAGAATCATGATGCATATGCCGGGTTATGATAGCGGCCTTTATTTGGCTAGAATGGCCGAAATTGTTGAAATAGTAGTCATGTTTATTTTGCCGATTATCCAAATTGTTTGTGGTGAGAGCAACATTTTCGTTTTGAGTATATAATTATAATTTTTGAGTAATTGATTTTTAACTTTTTTTTATTCTAGCTACTACAAAAATCACTGTCCCGCTGAACCACTACTTCCACGATATTTGTGCATTCATGGTGTATTAATGCTCGGCAAGCTGTTTTTTATGACAGAATCGTCAAGAACAAACGGTAGAGGTGCTGCAAGTATTATGCGGGGTGTAAACATCTGTTTGGACGTTGCGCTGG
>JAQIXU010000969.1:0-22281 GCA_034701245.1 Strigamia transsilvanica | reverse complement strand
ATGTTGATTAACCAACCATTCGTACCGGCTTGTATCGGCATGGCCTGTACCGATGTATTTCGACTGCAAGTGTTCTAGCTGACTGTGAATGTTGTACCGGTCACCCATAATTAAACAACTGTGTCTTTTCGAATCGGCAAGAGGCGAAATAAACACGGAGTAACCACAGATCTGTGAAGTAACGGCGTAGTGTTCACCAACAATTTATCGGCTTTATTTACACACTTGTTACGTCATAAATTATCAGCCACAAACGAATCGTGTTGCACTTACTGACGTAATACCAACGTTCACCAAAGCGTAGTGCGCGGATCTGCCACCAGAAGAAATCGCATGTGATAAATCTCACGTGAAATGGCTTTTGAAAATAGTTTGCTAAACGGTGGGTTTTCAACAATAATTGAGCCACGGAGGAGTATAAAAAAACATAAACGATGTTTATCGCAAAGTGCTGAGTTGATTGGCAGCAACGATAATTCTTTTGGAGGAAACGAAACGAAGACGAAATATAAACTTACAGACGACGGTATTGACATTTCCAAAAAGCGCAAAAGGCGACGATGGACGGATGGCAATAATTTATGTCCGAAGAAGTCGAAGCTAAATATTGTATCTCCAGATAGAATTGAATTAGATGAAAGCACTAACACCAGCAAAAAGCATAAAAGAAGACATCAAGCTACAGAAGATTTCGATAAGTCGTGTGATCTAGAAAGAACTGTCGATAATGATGTGGCATTGTTTTGTGCTGTTAATTTCGGTTCGTCCACATCTACAAAAAAGAAGAAAATGAAAAGGAAAGAAAGTTATGGGACGTTGGAAGAATCGGTGTGGGTGAATGAGCGGTACGAAAAGAAGAAGAAACAACGTAACAATGAAGAAATCGATGCGACTGAAACAGGAAATGATGAACAGCAATCGTTTATTTCGCCAGAAACAGACGGAAACTCGAATCTAAGAGTGTATTCGGGTGATGTGAATGATTATGTGGTCGAAACAAATAAGAAAAAGAAGAAGAAACACCGTAAAAATAAAGGAATTGATGCATCTGATACGATAAATGATGAACTTCAACAGCAATTGTTTATTTTGCCAGAAACAGACATAAATTCGAATGTGGTGATGTCGTCATATGATCGGACTGATGTAACTGAATTAAATGAAAGCACTAACACCAGCAAAAAGCATAAAAGAAGACATCGAGCTACAGAAGATACTGTTGATAATGGCGTGACATTGTGCAGTGATGATAATTTCGGTTCGACCACATCTACAAAAAAGAAGAAAAAGAAAAGGAATAAAAGTTATGGGACGTTGGAAGAATCGGTGTGTGTGAATGAGCGGTACGAACAACTTGTAAAAGCAAGTCACACAAATGTTGCTGATGTGATCGAAAAGAAGAAGAAAAAGAAGAAACAACGTAAAAATGAAGAAATTGATGCAACTAAAACAGGAAATGATGAACAGCAATCGTTTATTTCGCCGGAAACAGACGAAAACTCGAATCTAAGAGTGTATTCGGGTGATGTGAGTGATTATGTGGTCGAAACACATAAGAAAAAGAAGAAGAAACACCGTAATAATGAAAAAATCGATGCATCTGGTACAATAAATGATGAACTTCAACAGCAATTGTTTATTTCGCCAGAAACAGACGGAAACTCGAATCTAAGCGTGTATTCGGGTGATGTGAGTGATTATGTGGTCGAAACACATAAGAAAAAGAAGAAGAAACACCGTAATAATGAAGGAATTGATGCATCTGATACAATAAATGATGAACTTCAACAGCAATTGTTTATTTCGCCAGAAACAGACATGAATTCGAATGTGGTGATGTCGTCAGATGATCGGACTGATGTAACTAAATTAAGTGAAAGCACTAACACCAGCAAAAAGCATAAAAGAAGAAGACATCGAGCTACAGAAAATTTCGATACCAAGAGTGATCTAGAAAATACTGTCGATAATGGCGTGACATTGTGCGGTGATGTTAATTTCGGTTCGTCCACATCTACAAAAAAGAAGAAAAAAAAAAGGAATAAAAGTTATGGGACGGTGGAAGAGTCTGCGTGTGTGAATGAGACCGACAAGAAGAAGAAGAAGAATATGAGCAGGAAACGTAAAGCTGCAGAATGTGTGGAAACAAGAAATGACGAACACGACGAAAGTAAACAAATGAATGAGAAAGATGATTCGCGAAGTGAAGAATTCGTTGCAACTGAAACAAGAAACGAGAAGACCATGCGTAGAAGAAAAGAAGCAATTCGTGGTCTTAAGGAGCTAGAATGTAAAATAAAACGTCGAGTACCACTTACCAATAGAGTTAACCGAGACAGTGATAATTCCTTCACACCCACGACAAATGGCGATAATAATGAAATAAATGAACAAACGGAGAATGAGTTGAATGTGCCGACTAGTCAGGATTTGTTTTCAGAATTAACGACGCTTGAACATTCTGATATTGACTCGAGTGGATCGACTACGAATGATTATGTTGAAAATGCACCAGACGACAATATGGACGGCGATCAAACAACGGAAGATAAAGTATTGATTTAACGTAACTCGTAAAATGTATATTAATACTAAAAAAAAAAAGTTGTTTCTATGTTTTAGTCGTTCGATACCCTGAATATAGTACTAGAAGGAATTCCACCACTACATAACAGAACCTTAGAAAGGCCTCGTCCTGAAGAAATTCGACGTTTAGCAGCGAAAGGAATATGTGTGAAACACGGGTTGTGGAATTTACAGGAAATATCTAAATTGAAATCAAACTGGAAAAAGTTGCACGAGGTTTGTATTGCGATTTGTTTTGATTGAAATATTAAAATTAAAATTTTCGCTTTTGTTTTGTAGACTTATGAAGGTTATAATATGACGGAACTGTTGTTTCAAAGAGTAAACGTCATGACGAAAAGACGGGTTATACAGTTCTTAGGTTAGGAAAAATTATTTTTATTTAATTTGATTTAATTTTAATTTGTTGATTTTTACGGCGATTTTTTTTTCAGGGCAGGGATTGAATTCGAGAACATTGCGGTCCATTTATGATAAATCGAGAGATGTTTTTGGCAAGACGGTCGAAGGAAGGTAAACGTTAAAATTACACTCGTTATGTCACCGAATGCGCTATATTATTAATCATGTTCTTTTTATTAGATTTTCTGAAGATGAAAAAAACAGAGTGCGCGCGTTAATGCGTGAAAATGGCAAGAAATGGTCCGTGATTGCGAAATCCTTGAACAGAAGTGCCTATTCTATACGCGATTTAAATCGAAAAACAAAAACCAGTTCTGAAACTCACAGTAAGTTGAATTTTCTAGGTTACGATTGGGACTAATTTGCTTATTATTTTAATTTTAGATTTTGGTCCTTGGAACGATGAAGAAAACGACATACTGGCAGCAGCTGTCAAAAAATTTGTCGGCGCAGATAATTTTAAAGCTGACAATAAGAATGTGTATATCGGTTTACCATGGCTGAAAATTGCACAATTCGTTGGAACAAGAAACGAGATCCAATGCCGACAGCAATGGTTGTACCACGGGTACGAAATATTATTATCCGAACATGAGATCGAGCGAATAAAAAATTGGGATACTAACGATAGTCTGAAATTGATCGAATGGTAAGTGTGTTCAACGAGTAAACTCGACACCTTAAATAATGTTTGTATTTGCAATATGTTAGCATGAAAGAACAGAAAGTTGAAGCTCACAGCGAAATAGACTGGTTTCAATTAGCTAAACGTTTTCGGTGAGAAAATTGTTTTTTTATACACACATTTTCAATTCAGTAACGTTTTTTTTTATGATTATTAGTCCGATCAATTTGTACATGCTTCGATTGAAATTCCTCAGTTTGAAGTATCTTATCGTTAATTACAAGAAAAAGAGATTGAAAGGTAAATCATAAATAATTTAGATTAACTGATATTTGGTTTATAATAAGCCATTTCATTTTCTAGACATTTTAAACCAGCTTACCGTTGCTTTGCAGTGATGTCCACTGAATTTGGAAAAATAGATTTTTGTCTATAATTGAAAATAATAGTCTACAAAGTTTATTATTTGTATCCAAAATGCTCAACAAAACATCAATTCACCAATTTTAAAGCCATTTTTGTATATCGTGATAAATAAAACAACTAAATTGTGTTACGAAGCCCCATCAACTGCTACTTCAGCATGTGCGAACACGAAATAAGGTCCCTGTTTAAAATACTCCTTCAATTTAAGCATGCCGTTAGTACCAAATATTTCCGGCGATGTGGGCGACGATACAAGAACGGAAATAATTTCGAATTTCAAATCTTTACCCTCCTTATCTCCCTCAGTATTCCTATCGAGAATGTACTCGAGGAACCCAGGGTAGACGCACATTTTTCGCTGACCCCACGACTGATGCGCGATTGAACGCAGAATGCCGAGAGCGGCACAACGAATGTCGGAAAACGGTTGACGACATAAACTGAGAAGAAGTTGCATCGGTTCTGACGATAACCAAGAAAACCACAATTCGGTTAAAGACAACATATCTGTCGTTTGATCCTGTACCTTTAGAATAACAAATAAATAAATAAATAAAAATAAAAAAATGTACAAAAATTGATGTAAACACGTCATACTTTGAGATCTAGAAGAACGGACGCTGCATTCATTGCTTTAACTCGCAATTCGGAAGGTGCGTTGACAATCGCAGAACCAAGTTTTGCCGTGTAGTTTCTCATCATTGCACCTGGAAAATTATTATTCACGAATAAAGTATATTTCAAATACGAGAAAAATGCTTTTTTTTACGCATTTTTTCCAGTGTGATTTTCCCGTCCACAGTCGCACCAATCACAGACACAGTTTCAATAGCAATTAGCAACAGCGTGTGATCACTGCTGTCGATAAACTTGAAAAGCATATTGATAAAAGTCGGATGTTTTTCGCATACTTCTTTCGGACGGACGTGCGCCATGTTGCCAAAAAATTTAATCAAACCTAAAACAATGAAATAAATGTAAAAATTCTTAATTTTTAATCAAAGTAAACTGATATTACCCGGTAGAAGGAATCCACCAACACCATTCATGCTTTCCTGTTGCAGAAGTTTTTCTAAATCATTTATTACGCCTTTAGTTTCCAGAAAATAAAGCGAATGCTCGGCCATCGCCAGGTCGCTCAGTAATTCCAAACAGTTTAATTGGACTAAAATATCATTAAACTGATATTCCTTTAAAACATACGATAACAAATCCCATTCCACGCATTTCGCCAATCCTTGCACGGAATACGTCGCTATCTTCACAATTACCTATCAACACACTTAAAATAATTAAATAAATAGACAAACAGACGAATAAAACTTTACCTCGTGCATTCTAAACCTCACTGTATCATTTTTAGCCAATAAATCCTTCATTTGACACACGACAGACGGTGCAAATATCAGGTTAAATCCCGTTACGGTTTTATTCAAATCAACCACGACTTCGCTCGCATGTTTAGCAACATTTAAATTATCATCTCCAATAAGCCTGACCGTGATCATCGCAATATCTCGACCATTGTCGAGAAAAGCTTGTTGATTTACACACCTTTTAATCTAATACACAAATAAAATATACAATCATCTGCGTAGCAACAAAAACTCACATTTCTCACCTGTTTCAAAACCATCTCCTTCACAAGCGGTTCTGGATGCAATAATCCTCTGTGTAATTCAGTTTGGAATTGGGGCATGATGCAATTCGGTGGCAACGATGTTAACATGCTCGTGAGAAGATCACACGCCAAAGCAATTTGTTGTCTTGAAATATTTAAAATGAATAATTAAAAATTAAAAATGTGTTTCCAAGATTGCGACCATGACGAAGCTATTTGTTGGTACTCACTTATCGCTGGAATTAAGACGATCAAATACCGGGGCTAACGATACATTTCGCGTTAAACCTTCCAGTTCGTCGATGGGAAGTGAAAGCAATGCGGTTTTCAGTTCCTTGAGGATCACAACCGCATCTCCGTCAATACGGAGACGGGATAAGAGGTCGGCTAATGCATCCAAAGAGCCCGCCATAATGGTGATGACTAGGAGAAACTGTGCACTGACCACAGACAATGCGCCCGAAATTACCAATTACTTTTTTTGTGCAGGACGAAAGATCAAAGTTAATTGAAGTATTTAAATGAGTTTTTTGACACGTATTGCGGGCAACTAAAGGTAGAATGATTTACCTTGAATTTTGATGGGAAGTGAAGCGAGTATATGAGGAATTAATAATGCTTAACGATGCCACCAGGTTCGCTAAGTTCTTCAAGTCATAAAATCACCTTTTTCATGATTAGCGGCTACGTACACGCTTTGATTTGGTTGGTATTTGTATTTTATATTCTATGATTGTATTATTTTAGAGTTGGGATATTCGTTTAACAAAATTATACGTTTATTTCAGATTTTCGTTGAACGTGGTCATCATGACGCGGCTGCTTCAGTGGTTATTTTACTTTGTCCCTTTTTTAATCGTCTGGGGAGGTTTTTGTTTTGAATATCACCGCTTAGGATTAAATACGGCTTATTTTCAATTTGTTTTACTTGTAAGTTTTGATTTTCATTTAAAATTATTATGTACAAATTAATTGTTTAACATAAAATTGAATATTTTCAGTTACCGGTTTATTTGTTGGTAGCATTCGGGGTAAAGATTATTGTAAATAGTACAAAAATATAATTATTAATAGTTTTAATTGTGTTGTTTACAGTGTTATTCACTTATGGTTATTGGATATCGTGTGTATATATTTAACGACTGTGAAAATGCAGCGAAGGAATTGAAAGAAGTAAATTACTTTTACTGTTTTAAGAAAAATGTGCAGTTTTATATTTTTTATATTTAAAATTTTAGGAAATTGAAGAAGCGAGGAGAGATTTAAAGTTAAAAGGATTTTGTGCCAGCTGATTAAGAAATTTTGTATCTAATATTTACTTTATACTATAAATGTTTTATAATGGGATTTATACATTTGAAATTTAATAAAAAATGGTTACGATGATGCGATCGGAACTTTTTTCCATTTTTCTAAAATTTTCACTTCCGTTATCCAGATGTGCTGAACTGTTTTGAGCAGTGTTCTTCATTTATTATCACAAATCATGACGTCATTTGAGTTACTCGTGGAGTAAGATCCTTATTCCAAAATGGCGTGCGGCATGTTTTCCTTATCTCAAAAGTTACTATTGGCAAAACAACTCCAATATTGTAAATTAAATGCTTCCATCATCTGCGTAAACCCATTATTTTTATTACCTAATAGTGCGACTTTGCACAGACATTATGGTACGAAGGTACCGAAGAAGGAAAAGGGTAATGAAAAACTAAAAATGTCTCTTATCTGAAAAGGTGTTGAAATAATCCATGATTGCTTATTTATAATTAGGGAAAAAAGGTAAACCTAAAGTGCAGTTGACTGAAGACGAAATGAAACAAGTAATCGATGTGAAAACCTACAACGAAAACTTAAGTAAAGCTGTTGATAAATTAAAAGCAGACTACATTAAGCACCTCGCTATTCGGTCAACACCAGGTATGTAGTGTATAGTTCGTATAAATAATACAAATATTGTGCTAAATTCGCTATATATTTTTTTAAAGCGGCATTAGAAGCATTGCCGGTAAAGTTGGAAAACCAGGAGATCCCTCTAAATCAAATTGCTCAATTATTTAAGAAAAATCCCAATCTTTTCGTAATCAACGCAGCTACAACACCGCAGGTATGAAAATTAATAATTATAAACACACCGGTAAATTTAGATTTCAATTTTATTCATTTGTTTATTTGTGAAGTAGGCAGTTAAGCCTATCATGCAAGCTATTTCCGAATCTGGCATGGATATAAATGCACAGTTAGATGGTTCTACGATTTTTATCACAATTCCCAAGTAATAATATGAAAAATTGAAATTGAATGGAGAGAAAAACTTTTCTTCATGTTTTAATTTAGAGTTACGAAGGAACATCGGGAGAATCTAGCGCGCAATGCGAAAACGATGTTTGTAAACACAAAAGATGCGATTCAAGAAATTCAAAACAGGTTCATTCGGGAAGCTAAAAAACAAAAAGAAGCTGGGATATCTGAAGATTTAGTATTTAATGCACAGGCAAATATTGTTACAATTGCAAACGACCATATTGCACAGGCAGAAAAATTAATGGCTCAGAAACAAACTGAATTACTGGGCAGTAATTAATTTTCGTATAAAGATGGGAATGGCAACGAATCAGTTGGTTGTAGCCTAAAGTTTGAAAAAAACAGAAAAACTATTACCGTTTTTGTTATCCTATGTAATATTTAATATTTTACCAGTTATTATTACTGTATTCAGTTTGGTTCGATTCAATCAAATGAAATGAGTAAATATCTCGAGATTGGTTAGTTAAGTTGCTCCCGCTTTTATGAATGACTAAACCATGTATTAAGATCAAAGAACCTATAAACAAATTCAAAAAAAAATTAAAAGAGGTTATAAAAACTTTTAATTTCCTCATGTGACCTTTTTTAACCGGTTCAGGGACAAATTGAGAGTCGGGAAAAGAAGTGTCTGGCGATGTGTAAATGGTCGCAGGACCATCCGGCTCAGGATTTCTAATCATACGACGAATTAATTTCTCTGCGTTCAGATTTTGTAATTTAGATTTTAGATTTTAAAACATCACGAATGCGCTGTTAAGTTTATATAAATAAACCTTTGTGAGATCCAGGAATAAACCATAAACAGCCATTATCGGTGGTAGCGTCTTCCAAAGCGATCCAAAAACCAAACAAGTTTTGTGGCGTAGTGTGTAAGTAAGTCGCATCTTGATGAGGTGGAACTGAAATTTGCTAATAATTTAATATTACCGCACCGCAGACGCAGAATCGGCACAAAAATGTACGAAAAATGTTGGAAATTTTAATCATTACCTTCGCCAGCTACTTTAGAAGGCTGGAAAGACAGAAATTAAGTTACAGTACAAAAAAATAATTGAAATTCATTAAATGTAAATAGCAACCTTAAAGATGTACATGCTCATAGCTACTTTTGGTCGGACCAAATTCAGATTTTTTGCAACGGTCTGAAAGAAAAATGTATTTGCTTTAATCAAGCATGGCGGCAATGAAGATAATACGCGATCTGATAGTCACCTTGACCCGTTCACTGAACGTAATTCTTTTGAATTCAGGGTTCAACCAGTGCAAAGCTTTAATTTATTTAAAGAAAAATCAATTACCGTGTGTTTTTGTTGGAAATATACTAAGAATTTGATTTACCGTGACCAATTTTATTCAGGGCTTGTTTTTTGTGCACAATTAGGTCACCTACAATTAAAGAAATTACTCGGAATTCTTTCCTCCATCACCATAAAATTAATTTAGTGTGTACGTACCCGAGTCGTTGAAGGCTTTTTCTTCAAAAAAAAATCGGATTTTGTCTCCACTAGTCATGAAATAGTCGTCGCACTCCTGGCATAATTGTGTGATTGGAAATTTAAACCAAACCTCAGCAAATTTACCTGTTTATCTCCAGTTTTAAAAACGGTTTTGTGTTGTTTTGGATCCATTTCATCTACTAATTTGTAACATTCTTGTTTCAACTTGCTCACGTCATTATTATCCAAGAAGTTTTCAATTATCAAATATCCATCTTCCCAAAACTATAAATAATAAATATATTTTTAAAATACAAATACAACCGATACCAGTAGTACTCACTTTTTTAAAATCTGTGGACATGTTGCCAACACGGTGCCAAGGGGAGAATGAATTAAATTTCAATTGTGGAATTAACAGTCAACTTTGTACCATGTAGTAAAGTCCGAAGATAATTTTAAATTAGGTCAGTTGGCTTGACTTTTTATTAAAATGGAGATGAGACCAATTAAGAATTAAATAAATGACATTTTATTTTATTCCACATTTCATTTCGACATTTAAAAAAAAACAAATGGAATTATTTACAAACCGAAAGGTTAAATAATAATAAAAAAAATAATAACAACAATAAATGCGATTAGTTTAACTTAAAATTATGTTTTTAAAAGAAATGTACTGCATCTTTCTAATTTAAAACAGAAAAAAACAAAATTCTATGACCGTTTCATCTTTTTTAGAAGGTTAAAAACGTTAAACTTGCATACAAATAAATATTATGTAACCTTTAACGAAACATAACTTCAATTGATCTGAAAGGTTTGTTATTTGTGAGTTTTAAAAGGCCGTGCCCCCTAGAGATCAAAAAACAAAATATTATATGTCCAAAAAGTACAAATATTAAATATCGATATTATGTACACGATGGAATCCATCTTCGAGCGAATACCAGAAAATCTCTTCGAGCTGGTTTTCCGAATTTCGCCGGTGATCCCTTCTTCTAAGTATTAACTTTCAACGCAAACCAGTTGCCTAGTGTCGAGTCGACCCCAATTTCAACACTTTCACTTCAAATAGTCACTGACAGTAGTTTTTTCTTTGTTTTGGACGGTTTCGTCTTTTTCCCACCATCACCGTTATCATCTTCTTGCTTCAATCGAAGAACAAAGTTTAAGTCATGAGCTGTGTTAATAGCGTAATATACATTTGCGTAGCTCGGCAAAACCATTTCTATAAAAGAAAATCATTTAAAAATAAATAATATGTTGCTAAAACGAAGAAAAAAAAATCCTTCATCGCAATTATACCTCCATCTGGTAACAGTTGAGCCAACACATAGCTATCAGGATTTCCTTCTAAGCAATGCTTCATCATCGCATTTCTAATAACAGCGGGCGTTCTATCGCTATTACTTAACTAAAATGGAATTTAAGAGTGTTAAAACTTCATTTATATTACTTCTGCCAATAGTATAGTAATCACCATTATGCTTTTATACAGTGTAATTCCGTTGATTTCTCGTTGGCCCGGTGTCTCCAAACTGACTTTAATAATATAAAATTCAGGTGTTTTATACGGAGATGTTTGCGCCGACCCTGTCGACGACGCGATAGATACATCCAACGATGGTAAAGAAGAACTTGATGAAGATGTTGACATCTAGAATTTAAAAAAGTTTTAATATCTAATCATAATTTAAGTGCGATTAAAATTGTACCTTTCGTTCTAGAGGTGATAACTCGTTCGGAGAACTCGGCACACTGATGTCGCTGATTTGATCAAAAAATTGACTACTCGATGACGATGACGTAGATGCGATAGAATCCGTTTTTCTATGCCCTAATAGTTTCCCATTCTTCTTATCTTTTGGTAAAACCGTCACTCCATGTGGTTCAATGTGATATGATAATACATAACTAAAAAAAATCACAATAAAAATAATAATTTTCGATTAATTTCATAAAAGAACTCTAAGATTTTTAAGTTTCATTACCTCTCTTTATCATCTAATATGGGCAAGTTTTCAAACCACCGTTGAAATTTCGCATCGCTCTTGAACGTGTAACTATTAGCTGACGATTGCAGCAATTTAATTTGTGCCAATACTTCGAATTCTTTTCTTCGTTTATCGAAATTAATCAAACCGTCGTTTATCGTGTCTGGAATGGCGGTGTCGATCATCGTTAAATCGGTTAGAAATGTGCCCAAGTAAGGAACAGTGCCCCGAATGATCGACTAAATGAAGAGAAAAAAATTAAATAAAATCTTAAAACATTTAAATAATGTCATTCCAACTTACTCCTGAATTAGAGAGCTGTTTCTGAATTCTTTTTTGCATGTGCCTGTCGTTTACACCGACAGTTTCGGCCATTTTAGCCGTCCCCTCTTTCATCAATAATTCTCTCGCTGTACTTTGGTTATTATCTTCGCTAAATATTCGAGCCAGTTCTTCAAAAATCTCCGCCTTTTCCCTTTGTACAGATAACCAGACTTTTTTAAGTCTGTAAATGGGATTGCATTGAAGACCGGAAATGATGGATTTCAAAGACGAGAAATTCTTCAACATTCTCAATTCCTGCGCAATATCAATCCATTTACTGATGAACTTGGCTCGAGCCGTTGGTTTCATATCAGGTGCCATAAGTATCGTTGAAATAACGCGGAAAGAAACGGCGTTGAATTGCTCAACGGTTGCCACGACGGTCGACGTCTCCGAACGGCGATTTTTATCCCTTCGTGACCAAACTGAACCCAAACAGTGATGGGGAATTACTTTTTTAAAAAGTTCCTATAAACATCAATAAATTAATAAATATTTAAATACAAAAATAAATTAAATCGAGGTAATTACCGAATCTAAATAAGTAAGTTGCTCAGCAAAATGCATGTTTGGAATGTCCAAAAAATTATGGTTTTCTTCACCTCCGTTTGTAAACATTGTTGTCGATAACATTTCATCTTTGGTATCAAAAAAAGTGGATTCTGTAAAACAGAATTTTAAAAAAATAAAATAAAATAAAATAAATAAATAAATCAATTTTAATACCTCTAAAAATATCTTCCTTAAGAAATTTGTCTAAGCGATTCCGGGCTCGTAATTGGAGTTCGTTATCCGGCATATATTTGTCCAGAAAATCCAACAGCTGATGCAGAATTGAATATTTGGGAGGGTCGCGAAAATCTTCCGGAAGTGTATCTAGCCATATCGTTAAAGCGAGTTTAAACGATCTAAAAACGACAAAAATAAATTATGATTAACTGTAATTTACAAACTCCAGTTACAAACAAATTCTTCATCCCACTGGTACAAGTCCACCCACTTACAATGGAAATGTGTCATTGAACCACACCCTTAGCTTATTTGCAATTTAAAAAGGCAAGAATAAGGAACAGTTAAATCCCACTTACTTTCTAGTTTGATCTCTTAAAGGATCCTTCGTTGGGGATTGATTATCAATTACTTTTTTGTACCTAAAAAAAAATATAAAGAATAAAAAAGAAAATTAAAAACTAAAATAATAAATAAATAAACCAAGTGAATAAATGTCAAATACTTTTCTAAAACTAAAGATAACACTTGACTAGTGTTGGCAAATGATCGATACGTTGCTAGGAATATGTTGAAATAAGTAGAATCCAATTCGCCAGTTTCTGTAATCAAAGCCTCAACCAATTTATCCAATCTGCCGGCTTTGATTACACGTACCCGAACGGTTTCCCATTCCAAATGCGAAATTTCATCGTCAGAATCCTGTCAAAAGAAAACAATCATTAATTTACATCCCTAATCAAGTTTAAAAATATATATTTCTTACACTGCTCGCACTTTTGCTCGGATTAAAGTAGCGTACTTTCTTCAAATACACATTGAAAACGGCGCCATCGACTTTTTCTTCGCCCCAGTATCGCCATGTTGGCTGCTGTAAAAATAATTTTAAAAAAATTAATCACATGCTAATCATCTTTAATCACTCATATCTGAGAAATCATGTTTACTCAAATTTGTTTATCAAAATTTGATAAATTTGATAAAATAAAAGACAAAATAGTATCTGATATTTAAATTATAATGGATTTATCAATTTCAGACACGAACCAGAATTTTCCACGAAAAGTTATGCTAGAATAATCTAATTCTATAAAATTGTGTAACAAAATTTCTGGAAACATCTATCAGTTATAACATAGCAAAACAAACACGCGTTGCTAGGGAAGCATCATTTGTGTAACTAAGGCGGACAATTGAAACTCAATATTGTAAATAAAATATAAAAAAAATTGTTTTTCACACCAATTTATTACGATTAGTCTCAATCTCAGGATAACGCATGTTTACCCCGTGCGAGCCAATACTTAGACCTTACGAGTTTCGTGTAAACAAGATAGGAAAAACAAGCGAAAACCAATTCGAGTAAACAATAATATTGCACTTCAAGATTCTGTACAAGATACGAGCCAAATCCAGATTAGAAAAACCTGTGTCAAAGCAGGTAGCAGAAAAAAATAAAAACAAAAACCCAGACAGATTAAAAAAATATATTTTTTCTCCCATTTTTTATCTCAACACTTGAACAAAAATTAAAGAATACCAGAGTGGGGAATTCAGATTTGTAAAAAAAAAAAAAAAAAAAAAAATCTATGAATAAAACAAAATAGCACTTCCGTTACATTATTGAATCCTGCTGGATGACCCCAAATATTTTTCAACTAAAAAACGAATGGAATACATAAAAAAAATATTAAACCTAATTAACATAAACAGTAACACGCGATAACATACAAATGACAAGTAGTTGGCATACTAAACCACTAGCCGGAAAAAAAATCGTCACCATTTTGACATTCATAAAACGTAAAAACTGTTTTAACGTTCCTTACATCAACTTAAAATAAAATATTTGATTTTGTATTAGTCCAGTGACTGATTTACGACCAAAAATCGTCCGTTCCATGCCCATTACGAGTTCAAATTAATAAAAATGACGAAAACATTTAAACAAAAATTCTCAATGAACCCTAATATTGTGTAATTCTAAATGACTGATATTGGTAACCATCAAATCAATGCCAAACTTCAGTATCTACAACCAGGATCCATTAAAACACATGACAACATAAATATTCAAATTAATTTTATTGCAACTAGCATCCGGCCAATTCCAGCGTGGCAGAACGTCAGAATGACTTCTTAGATAACTGATTTTGAAATAAAACACTAAAAACCATAAATAAATGAATAAATACCCCAAAATCTGTCCATTGGCTCCTATTTTCCAAAGCCACATAACCACCATCTTTGGAGCATATTCGACAATCACATAACTCGACGTAAAACTTCATAATTCAATCGCCGTATCCTCGGTACATTAAACCACACAACAGAAGTTATCTGGTAACAACCTCATCGAGTCAAAGTCGACAATTGAACAAAGCATTTTTATCTCGGCGAATGCAGCGAGAGGACAAAAATCAAGAAAAATCAAAATGGCCACTAAGTACACGGATTTCTCATTGGTTTTGCGTCACTTGTTTACGTTGGCTCAAAGCCAGCAAGGAAAAACACAATGAGACATTTCTTATTCGTCATCATCATCTTAATCACAAAGACTCTGAATATAAACTCGAAAGGAAATTACCTTTCCCCGACACGGGCTGCTGCTTATGCTCCTCCTCCTTTGTCTCAATCCCGCGAGTTTAATGGAAGGACGACGCAGTCGGAGAGACGAAAAAGCAAACGCAGCTTGCATTTGAACCTTCTGATCGGATCAGACAGACTTTAGTATGCAAAACATTCCTTTGTGAAATATTAACACGTGTTCACGCAATTTATTCTTTCAATTAATATCCTTACCGGAAGTTGTTTAATCAAATGCACATCCGGAGATTACATTTTCACCATTTTTTGTGAATTAAAAAAAAATTTAAAAGATATCATTTTTGGAATAAAAAATTTAAAAAATAAAATATACAAATATTAAGATGTTTATTTTCTCCATTCTTTATACCATTAGTCATCTTAAGACGTAATTTCTCTTTCATTTTGTAATTTCATCGAACAGTGAAGCGTGAATGCTGAACTAACAATTATTCCATATAAGAAGAACTAAAAAAAGGTAAGAGTCATGTTCTGTAACAGAACATTTACTTTCATTTTGCGAGAAAATATACGAATTGAAAAATTGAATTTTTTTTATTCAATTTTTTTATATTCATCGTCTGCTGGCCTTGAAATTTCACAACGAACATACAAATTTCCAAATGAATAAAAAGCAGTTGAATAATGGCGCACTTCGTATGAAAATTGTGTACACTGGCTAAATAACTTTAGTGTCCTGTGATGTAATAATCAGTTGTGTAATTGACAAAACAGGCCCCGATTACCGAACATTTGGTCGAATTTTTGATAAAACACAAAGATCCTTATCTGTTTATTAGAAATTAGTAGATTACAGATTACCTTCAAATCACTCGTTGAAAACCATCTAAAACCAGATAAAATATTCTTACAAATCATTTGTATTTACTTTCCTGTCAATTATACACATTCCAGTGTCATTTCTATTCTTTTTATCTACCTGAAGAGTGAAGACAATGACCTATATTGATAATCAAATCAATTCCTACCTAATTTAACAAAATAAGTCCTTCCTGACTGCTACTCAACAGCAACAGCCAATCCGTGGTCATTATTGTGATTATTATTTCAAAGGGGTGATAGCACGACACAGGAAATAGGCCTAATAATTACAGCACAAAATCATAGCACTATGTCGAGTCAAGGTCAAACCCATCATTATTTAATGGATTCCGCCATGAACCAGTTGCCTAAACTGCAATCAACCTAATTGGCCTGTTACAAATGAAATTTTGGGACAAAGAAGACTTGTGCGTCGACTGCCATTTCCATTTCTTATCAGATTCCTTTTAATCCCTGCCCACTGCACTTTGTTGGCTCGGGATATTAACACTCTCATTAACCCGAATGGGAATACCGTAATGCAATAATGTCAATTGAAAACATCCTTTAAGTGTGACATAAAGACCTCATTTTCCTGCACCGATGGTCAAATATTTCTGACCAAGGTTCATCCTCTCAAAAAATAATTTAAAATGTGTGTCAGTATATCAAAGTTTTTTGTTTCTTGTATTAAAAATTTTAATGTTACAGGGCATGTATAGTAGCACACAAGGCTCATTTTTATTGATAAGATGACAAATCGACATTAAAACGATTCAAGCAGGTGGCACAACACTCGCAAGTCTGGATCTCCAAGAGTGCACTAAAACGACCCTGTCACCAAAGTGATCAATACCCATATGGCGTTCATAGAACTATTTTTCTATTGTTCATTTGTATCCATGATGCAATGGCTGTTGACAGGTCAATAGCCAATGGGAGTTTGTCCTAAGTTTTCCACTTTTAGGTGTAAAAATGCACTTTCAGGTGAAAAACGATCAATTTTTATAATCTTTTGTGTTGCTAAAGCGTACCGACTGTCGCTAAAGTAAACCATCGCCCACTAAACAGAAAAAAGGGCCCCTTTGCCTTTGAGTTGGTCCATATTTTACATTTTTCTGGGGGGTCCCTGCTGTCATTGGCCCTTACCCCCACTACATAGAAGTAACGCCACTACTCTTCCACTAGATGTGGATATATGGCCTCCATCTTGAGATTTTGCTAGATTGGATTTTGCGTAATTTATTAGGTAGTCGATTCAACTATGCTCTGAATCTGCCAAAAACAGCACACCTGGAACACTTGTTCTCTCACTTGAAAAACCTGACAGCTCCTATTAAGTTTACTGAACCCGCCCCTAAGTTCAGTAGAATTGAACCTGGCCAGTATCTTGGATGAGTGACGTGCTAAAGATCCCAGATGTGCGTCTTCCTTGTCCGATTGTGCTTCTACAGTAATGACATTTGCCACCCACAAGATTACATTTAATTTTACACATTACATTGTGCCATCTATTGTTAATTACGATGACCACAAGTAATTTTTCATACGAATCTGGTGCCTTTTCTAATTTTCTAGTGGAGTATGTAACTAACACCAGATATTTATTTATCCTAGCAACTGTCACGTTTTTTAGGACAAGTCCACTAAAGGTTCCTCGAAAATAAATAAACAAAAATCAAGAGCTAAATAAATAAATAAATTTCGGGGGGCGCCCTTATAGTTGGTTTCACCTATTAAACAATACGTACACAGGGTATTCCAGCATTAAGTTTGTCCAGTAAATAAAAAACTACCACAGATTGTGTTCACAAATCTAGAATAAACATAGGATTAGCACTTCATTAAGTACACTCAACCCTTGCTTTACGGCCTAGATAGGTTCCGGAAAAGTTGGCTGTAAAGCAAAATGCTGTATAACGAATCAGGAGCAATTCCCCCTGATTTCCCGATTTTTGGCTGTATCTACGAAACATTGTGGGCCGTAAATCGAAAAGTGTCATACTTTCCTAAGGCCGTTATAGCGAAATGCCGTATAAAGAGCGGCCGTATAACGAGGGTTGAGTGTAATGCAAATTTGAGTTTTCACAAAACATACTCGGCTAAATTGTCATTGATGCTATTTCAGTACAACAATTCCAAACCAATGGATGTTGAACTTTCTCACACAAAAAAATAACTTTCACTTTTTTTTCTCCATCACATTTCCTGTAAAAGATTGAACTCGCCGAAGCAATTAATTGTCAACAAAAAAACGAGATGAATAGCATTACACAGCTGTGAGAAACCCAAGCAAAGACACCTTTGATTATTATACACTTTAGGGGCTTTCTCACGAATTTTCATCTGCTAGTCATTCCCTTTTCCGAACAACATTCCGTTTTGTCTAAACCAACTTGATTCTTCCACTAAAAAATTATGTTGTTACTCCTTTGTGGCCCTTTAACTCCATTGCAGGTCAGGCAAAATTGTAAACAAATCTTCCCCGCCTCTCATTAACATGCCAAGCCATTTACTGAACTGCATTTTTTAATATTTCTAATGGTATCAATTATTCTAAGTAGTGAAATATAAAATAAAAAAAATAAAAAAACGCCACCATGAATGCACTTGATGAAATTAAGTTATTGATAATCAATCCACATATTTCGAGTAATTCAGCCATTAATCTCACTTCCTGTTGTTGTTTATTGACTCGTTGTCAAGGAGGAAATTATTATAACACTCGTAAAATCCACGGTTCCATATTTTTAGTAAACAAACATTTATCACGAGCTAATTATAATTCAATTAACTCCACAAAGTGGAAATCAATTTCTATTTCCTCTCGCTGTTCCATATAAATAAATTTTACAGGAAAATAGACAAAACTTATTGACAAAACAAAATATTTGCTCAGAGCTGGTGCAGCAGTGCAGCCACCAAGCGCAGAAAAAACCGATTTTAGTTTTCCTGCATTCAAAACAATCTTGAGAAGACAAATTAACTTATCCATCTGAAATTACTTCTCTGAACAGGATATGACGTTTTTTCATCATATCTCTGAGAAGTTAACCTAAAAGAATTCAAAGAAGTGACAGAATGTTAATCTTTTTTTAGTCACTTCTTTGACTTATAGAAATGACTTCTCTTCTGCACCTGTGTATTGGTTATTACAACCGTCTCTGCTAATCCTTTAATCTTTTCTCAGAATGTAAATGGGGGCACAAGATACTTCTGTATCCTATTTTTATGTTATGTGGTCTCCAATAGCCAATAGGAGGAGAGCTACACTTACACAGACTTTAGAATGTGTTCAATAAAAATTCAATTCTTTCAGTCACTGCTTTAAGTAGTTTAAGGATAAGTCAAGTTGTGTGGATAGCTGATAGACCTGTAGCCCTGACATTACTGCTTTTATAATCGGTAACGCCACCTCGTCCCTTAAATTAATTCACTCGGTGAGTCATTTATTTCCTTTCATACCTACGCTTCACCTGTTCGAATGAGTCAAGGAAGCAACAAACTGGAAACAGTTTTATGACAATTTTAGTTGTCCCGCAATTTTGTGACACACTGCACACACGAGTCACATTTTAAAAACAATCATATCAGTGGTTAGTGCCCCCCCTTAGGTGGGATCATCCCAAGTTTTGTCGAAAACTTCGATAACCCTATTTATCCTACATTTGTAATGGTTGGAAAAAGCGAATTGGCTCGGAGTCAGTTTGTAACATCGCAAACCTAACCTTATCCGTTGCTGAAATGTACCGTCGATGATGTGATGGAACCCTGACACCAGATCACTGGAAAGCTAAAGACATGGAAATTTAAAAAAGCTCGTCCTATTTCTGAAATCTTTTAGAGCGGTTATTATTTCATTGTGGGGTCAGGTGACTCGAATAAATGCATTAATCACAACAGTCAAAACAGTCGTTCTATTTTGAAATTGAATAAAAGTGACAGTGCTCTCCCAACATTCAAACTGGAATACTGATTCATTATTAAACATGTTTTTACTTAAAGTTCTACTTAGAAATTAATGAAATAATCAAAGAAAAATATTTCAAAGTTGGAAATAACATTTGGGTCGTTCACGCGACCTGAAAAATTTCGTTAATCGATTTAATGAACCTTTATATAACGAGATAACAGTTCATCAATCCTGAGATTGACATTGGCTTATCACATTGTTCCCGCCGTACTATATCCCATATCCCATTCATACATAAACGTTTGAAAAACTCAGTTCATTTCCTCCGTTTTTGTTAAATAAATAACAATAAACACGAAATCGTGAGAGAAATACTACGCTCAAACTATTCACTTACTTGAAAGCGATCCCTCATCATCTGTACAAACACTCACGAAGAAAATATCTGAAGTTTACATCGTGACACAAACAAACTTGCGCGGTGAGAAACTAGAAACACTACTACGATTTTAGCTTTACTCGGAACTAACTCCTGACGTCATCCCATGACATCATTATCTCGCCTTTGACTAGGTGAAGGCCTGTCTTTTCTAATCTGTGTTAAGGCTGGCACATTGGAAATAAAGGCTTTTAAGTTTAAACTCGATTTTCCTGGATAATTCTCCAAATAAAAAAAAAATTCTCGAAACATTTCATCAAATAGCCTCAAGTTGGTCAGAATTTTACGGGTCAACGACTTTGGTGGACCCATCACGCAATTATACTTTTTTATGATTACGTATATATTTATGAAACAATTTGTGTAAATATTTGTGGTTGAGTGATTAGAATAATAAAATGCAACTATTAATATAAATATATACTACATCCGTTACTATGAATCAGCTGCGTGTTTACCGAGATATTTACTCGACCATATCACGTGATAACAGCTCCATCTTGTGATTATTCGTTGCCCTATTTTATGTGAAACACTTCTAAATTATTCATGGGAAAATTGAAATGAAGCTTTGAGATATGACAACCCGAATTGACGGTGCTAGTGCTCCAGTCTGGTGGTAGATTTATAAAACAAAGTCAAGATGTATTTTGTCTTGTCAAGTTGTCTTAGCTGGTTTTGTATTTGTTGCTTTCTTGCCAATTTCTAGATTCCAAAGTCTGTTACAAATCATTTCTTTGTATATTTACGACTTATGTACACAGCTTGAAGTTTTATACACTAAAAAAGCTATTTCGTTTTAGTCACGTGATTTCATTACTGCAACTTGGGTCAAGTTGCATTAAATGAAAATGGTTTTGAAATGCTTCTGTTGACACTGAATTTAGACATAAGTATTTCATGCTCTAGAAATTGCAAGCACTTTTGAGAAATTTAAAAGTTGTATTTAAAAAATTTTAATCTCTTCTCTGGT
Organism: Strigamia transsilvanica; assembly: GCA_034701245.1. Lineage (NCBI taxonomy): Eukaryota > Metazoa > Arthropoda > Chilopoda > Geophilomorpha > Linotaeniidae > Strigamia > Strigamia transsilvanica. The sequence continues at coordinate 1,098 of JAQIXU010000969.1, read as the reverse complement.
AAAAAACCCAAACTCAGTTTTCCTTGATAATTTTAGCTCTATTTCTTAGAAATAAAAAAAATTCTATTCATGGTCACTGAATGCTTGACCAGAGAATTTAATAAGACCTTGACTCGAACCTGTGGAATTAATTAAATCAAGAATCGGCCTTGGAATACACGAGGCGCCTCTATATAACAAATTGAATACACAAACAAACATAGAAAGCCGAAAGGTTTCAACTCGAGGTCAAAACGCCAAATTCGTGTTGAAAAATGACTGACATCTGTTGATTTTAACTCAAAAAATAAAAAATAAAAAGGATTAAAAATAAATTTTGACACGATGCACAAAAATAAATCATTTTAAGCAAAAAAAAAAAAGAACAAAAGAAAAAGAAAACACGTTCCACGAGTATATAATTGCCTAATTGAATGCTCAGACAAGGCATTTTGCAAAATAAATTAGTAGTAGAGCCGCTTAACTCTTACGTAAGACTTCCTCATAAGTTTTATTATCAATTTAGAAAAAGTAAATAACCAAAACACGAATAGCGTCATTCCAAACATCAACTAAATTCAAAATTCGAGTTCCATAAATGATGGTAATGGGATTTATATTCTCAGGTTTATACCAGTTGACAGTGAAATTTAAGTACTTCAGTATTTTTCCTATAACTAACCGTCGTATAATAACGCACCAAACATCCTGAATAAAATGACTGAATTCAATAGTAATACTACACTGTATTGGTTTTTGGTTTTTCTATAAGCAACAAAAACAAAAGACAAAAACATTGGCTAACTATGAATGTGCTTGAGATTATTTCACCTGAGGAGTTAAGTTTTTGGGTATACAACTACTAACAGGACCGTTCCTGGAGGGCGCTGTCCAAAAGGAGTTTCATTTTTTCTTCAAACAATGCATGTTTTTGTCTAAAAATGCATTTTGTTGGTCCAAAAATGCTTTTTTTTTAAATGAATTATTTTTTTGTTCAAAAATGCATTTTTGTCTGAAAAAGCACTTCTTATGTCTAAAAATACATTTTTTTTGTCTAAAAATCCATTTTTTTTGTCTAAAAATCCATTTTTTTTGTCTAAAAATCCATTTTTTTTGTCT
>JAQIXU010000968.1:0-22290 GCA_034701245.1 Strigamia transsilvanica | reverse complement strand
GGGATCCGGAACCGACGGGGGGAGGAATTCCAAATTAGGGACGCATAAGTTATGGCGGGAAAAATCTTCGACTTGATTATATGTATATACCGTATGTATAAAGGATTTTGAGTGTTTTTGTGGTGGATGTTGTCGGTGAAAATAAAATAAAAAGAGAAAAAAATATTGTTCCATCCGTGCCAAGAAGTGGGAGCATCCAGCTGGACTTACAGAGCTTTGATGTCAATTTTTTAGTGGACAGATTGACCTCATCTCCACTCAGTCCCTCCTCATATAGAAAATCAATGGTAGCTTTTTGCTCCAGTGGGTAGAACGTTACCTGCTTCAAGTGGAGTTGTTCACTCGAGCATCGCCTATTTGATATTTAGCTCGTATTTTTACAGTAGGACTACTGTGTGTGTATAAAAATTAAAAATAAATGAGGCATTGAAACAAATCAATAGAGAATAAATATAAAGGTGGTAGTTTTCGTGTTCTGGATGTGATTATAAAGTGGAAATTAATTGATTTCTGTGTGAAATAACTGTTGTTTTTTTTTTGGTTTTTTTTGGAACTGTTACAGTAATAACATTTTTTTTATTTTTTCTATTTTTTTTTAGATGGATGAAAGTGAAAGATAGTCTCTTTTATCCAGTGCATCTTGGCGAACGAATTTCAAAATTGGGAGGAAACGTTTTGCTTCGAAGTGTCCAAATGGTTGACATGGGAACATATGTGTGCATTGTGAACAACAGTGTTGGTGTGGAAAAAATCGAAACTGCACTTTTTGTAACAGGTGAGGAAATTACATGATATTTTATAAGCGTCATGTTGTGTAACCCCAATTTTGGGTTGAAAATTGTAGCTTTATTCTGAAGTCCATCCAACTCCAATTTGATAGAAAAATTAGAATTCTTATTAATGAAATAAATTGTGAATTCTTAACATTTGACCTTCCACCAGAACTTAGCTTCTTTTTTTAATAACGAAAATATTAAAATACGTTAATGTAAATTCAATTATTTACTATTGGTTAATATTTTAGTAGGTAAGCAAAACAAGACCCCATTAAGCAGTGCAGTAGGCTGTCATGCTTTAATGGCCCATCTTGAGTTATTCATATTTAAATGTGAGAACAAAGGTGAGGCAAACAATCATGGTAGCGATTACCAAAACATATGTAACTGCTTGTAACATGTTTATTTTAACAACATGTTTTCAGAATATCTGTCTCCTCCATCATATTTAAAAGTACCACACAGTTTAAAGGTGAAGTGTTAATAAATGAAACATCGTTTCTCTCAGGGCTCGGAGCAAACCAGAACGTTTGCTCCAATGAAATTATGGGAAATACTGGATTTGATTATCAGGGTTTTTTTTTTGTTTTTTTAAATTTGAAGTGGCGTTCCGGTTTGTGAAATTTTCCATTTCGAGGCCTGCTTTCTCTACAAAACAGTTCGCGTCCGATATCTTGACGTCAAATTCACACTGCGCATCCCAATCTGTGCGGACGATTTCCTAATTCCAGTCGTTAGTTAGCGGCATTAAGCCTAATATTAGGCTTAACAATGCTGGAATAAAGTAAATTAACAACAATAAATTTATTAACAAAAGTAATTTGCAGCATAGTACCGAAATATTATTGCTTTGCAATCGCCATGTTAAATGCATGCGCAGAATGTGATGTGCAGTTTGAATTTGGCATCAAGATACCGGGCGCGAAACTGTAGGTAAAGAAGATTTTCTAAGATTTTCTTATAGCCCTGGAACAGTTGAAAAGCAATCTTGCGAACCCCTAAAAAAAATTAATCCCAGAAGAATTAAACAAAATATTTAATTATTTTTTTTTTTACAGCTGCACTTTCGGTACGCATCCAACCAAGCAGCCAAACGATAGATGTCGGGAAGATAGCTCAAATGACGTGTGTTGTTACTGGTTATCCAGTTACAAGCATAACATGGGTCAAGAATGGCCGGGTTATTGTTTTCGATGAGAGATTCAAAGCGAAATCGAAAGAAACATTTGAAATTGATGTCTTTCAACGAGAAGACAGAGGAATGTACCAGTGCGTAGCCCGAAATAATCAGATGACGGCACAGGGAACGTCAGAAATTAAACTGGGTGGTAAGTGTCTTATTGCAGACGAGTCTGATCATTTGGTCGCCACTTTTTCGTAACAAAATGCTTGTTAATTTGATTTTTTTTACTGTATTTCGCTTTATGTGTCTCAGTTAAGACACTGTGAGCGCAAACTGAGCAGGGGACTTGCCCCACTGCATTAAACACTTATTTTAGAAGCCTGAGCCCACCAATGGGACGAAATGATCGGCGACGAAATGACCCTACTTCATTGGAAATTTACAGTTGTTATTATTACTATGGAATGGTTAACTTTTTTCTTTACTTGTTCTTTATGTTCTGACGGGTTGCAATTTTTTTTGGTGTGGTATGAATTACATACTATTTTACAAGTATCATACCGATAGTTTTTCTTTTTTTGTTCGGCTTTTATCGTAAATATGATTGGCTGTGCACGCACATCGGGCATTAATCGAGGCGTGAGTTGCCGCCATTTTACTCGTGCTTCAATGTGCGACCAAAGCGAAAGGGAGATCCTTTTTTATATGGCTTTTTTTTATCACTATGTATATGGTAAGAAAACAAAATAGTGTGCTTTTTTGCAGGTAGAAATGGAGATGTAAGCGTTGAATTTGAAATCACGCGTCAAAAATGCACATGATGCTGTATTGTGAAAACTTTTACTTTTTTTCCTTTCTGTTTTGATGAAAATGATGAAAAAGATAAAATAAAATAAAATTCAACATATTTTTTCCACTTTGTAACATTATATTTAGAAAATGATGCTTTCTGTTTGTGTTCATCTGTGTTTTTATGAGGTTGTGCTGTGAATGGAAATCCATGGCAACAAGAACATCATAAATTGGTGAATTTTTAGCTTTTTTATTTTTATTATTTTTTTTTTCAAACTTGAATTCAGATTCTTATCAAATTTTTAAGATTACCGGCGTGTTTATGATGAAATAAGCACAAGACTTGACTCGCAGCTAGGCAGAATGCATCCATATTTTAATGCGCTTGCTCGTGTTTCCTCTAGAAAATAAAAAAAAATAAAAACCTTTTTGCCTGGTTAAAACGTCGGAAAATATTCAGAATTAAGAGTATTTTATATGAGATGGTGGGCAGTGTAAGAAATTCATTAGCAAATTAGTAAAGAAATTCATTAACAAGTTAGTAGGGAGAAATGGATGATTGTAACACATTTCGTTAAGGGGAGAGCGAAAAGTTATTAAATGAACTGCGCCATTTTTGTGACTCGTTAGATGTTCATTGCCACGAGGTATGCGTTGTGTAATTTAGCAGTGGAGCAATCTAGCAAAATGTTCATTAAAGGGTCAGTGCTGAGTCTGCACTTTGATAAGTGCTACGTGCGAAATAAAAACAAATTTTAGCAGCCGCATGAATTGTATTCAGATGAGTATACGTGCGTGTTTTTACTTAATTTGAGAGAAAGTTTATTTAAGTTTAGGATTTTTTGTTTTGAATTTATCGAACAATTGTTGTCGTTATTTTGACGTGGAATTTGTTTGGGTATGTCAAGCAAAGATTTCTTATTTTTACTGATTACTTATTTTTGACAGCAACCATTAATAGTCTTTCAAAGTGCGATTTGAAAAAGTTATAACTCGTAAAAAAAAATTTTGTTTGATACGGTTTTTTGACATAATCGCTGAAATGCACTATTAACCGTAAATTGAACACACATTTTTGAAGTTTCCTGTCAGATAACAACAGGAAAAAAAATTAAACCTAGGCAGTGGCGTAGCCAGGGGGAGGGGGCGGCAAAAATACCATAAAATGCACAAAAAAATGGCAAAAAACACGAAAAAATGGGGGGGGGGGGGGGAATGAAATAATGGCATAAAACACGGAGAAATGGGTGAAAAATGGAAAACCACGGAAAAAGTAGCAAAAAATGGGCAAAAAAACGAGAAAAATGGCAAATAACACGAAAAAATGCCACAAAACCACGAAAAAATGCAAATTTTTCCAAAATTTCAATGGTTTGAAAATTGAAAATTTTGGAAACTGTTGAAAAATTTATTCTACTGTTTATGTGTTTATGTTTTAGAGGGGGGGTAGGGCAAACTCAGGGACCGCCCCAAGCGTCTAAAGCTCTAGTTACGCCACTGAACCTAGGAAGCAAAACTGTTGCGTACACAAACTGATAAACCGTACATCAATTTTTTCCTTGAGAAAAAAGTTAATCTTAGTTTGTATTTGAAAAATTGGAATTATTTTTATTGAGTTTGACATATGAACACAAATTATTTTTGTTGTCACTGGACAGGACACACAAACGAAGCCACACTGTAAGTTGCAATAATGGTATCATATAAGGAAATTAAACTTCTTTTCTAACCCTTTCTTAGTCATATCAACCATTAAATTATAGATTTTTAAAAGGGTGCACTCGGATGGAATTGATTTCTCTTTTTTTCTTTTTTCTGTATGCAAAGTTTCAGTAGCAGCTTTTATTGCATTGGCACAATAGCCTAATGTAAACCAGCTTCTTTTTTGTAAATTCAATTTTTTTAAAAAAACAGCAAATCAACAATGAAAAATCCATTAGAAAATTTAAAAAATAAATTTAGGACTTTACGGTATGGCTCCAAATGTTGAAGAAACAACATACAGCATTTTTTGCATGTAAAGTGATCAAAAATAAGGGGCGTAGTAATACCGTGATCCTTGAATAAAGAATGGTCGTCAAGATCAATAGAGAAGTTTTTAAATAAATGACATGCTTACAAGCAGACGTACATCAAGGCTGGTTTGTTTATCAAAGCTGCTTAGTGCGTTGTAAGAATACCAACAACGTCCTTGCAGATCAAAAAGTTGTGAAATCTTCTTGTTTCCTTTTCTTAAAAACTTACAAGTGACGTTACTATAAGGTTTGGGTTATTTTATTATGTATATTAAGCTTATTAAAATGGAAAAATATAATAAGGTCTCACGGGTATATTTTTTTTCTCTCCACTTTACAATATTATCTGGAAACCAGACACAGTAGTGGAAAACTATTTCAACCAATCACAATCTAGTTTTAGTTTAAGCGGAATTAATTTTGTGATAGGTTAATCTATTAGATTCCTTCGACTTTTGAATTTTTCATACATTTTTGCTTATATTGGAAGTCTTTAAGGGGGGAAAAAAAGAACTTGCCACAAACTGTAATGGGAATGCTCAAGTGGCTTTTTTCCCGTGCATGTGTGAAAACGTAATTGGAATTCTCTTCATTCCATTCCATTTTGGTATAAACTGTTTCTTTTAATAACATTAAACTAATTCCAAATATATGGTCAGTAACTTGTCACTAAAGTTGCTGTTGTTGTTTGCAGATGCTATTCCCTTATTGGAAGAAACCTTTCCGTCGCAGCTGGTAGCCCCAGGTCGAGATGTGTTATTAAAATGTGTTATTTCTGGTAACCCATCACCGCAAATATCATGGACATTAGATGATGACTCGTTACCAAAGAAAAGTAATTTAGTTCTCGCCGACCAAGTCAGCATTCATGGAGAAGTTACTAGTGTGGTAAATATCACCAGTATCAAGCCTGAAGATGGCGGCGAGTATCGGTGCAGTGGGAAAAATATTGTTGGTAAAACAGAACACACAGCACGTTTAAATATTTCAGGTAAGTGAAGAAAAATTGATATTTTTTTTGCTTTTTTTTTGCGAATAATGCGCTGTGCAAGAGATAGTTCGAGTGCTTTTTTGTTACCTGGAAACGGTTGCTAAGCGTGTATTTGTGAAATAAAAAGGTGTAGGAAGTTTTGATAAAGTGAAATCTTTTCCATTTCGGTTTTTGCTATACATAAAAATGGTTGGTTTTGGGTGTATCTCGGTGTTGTTTAATTATTCATGTATTGGAAAAGATAAATGAAGAGTGTTTTTGCTGAGAAATAGTTACTATTGGGAAATATAGGGTTGTTTGGCGGTTTTTTTTTTCCGTTATTATTTTATTATCAAGTGCGGTGTTTATTGGATAAGTGGAAGGAAATTCAATTGTGCCAAACTGATGTAATAAAAAATGTATTTGATAAATATTTTCTAGAAAAGTAAATTCAATCTTACAAAATGGATTTGCAATTGTTTATGAATATGTATAAGGAAAAGTTAAATTTGTTTGTGTGTTTATTTATTTATTTATTTATTGATTTATTGATTTTAAATCAAAAGTTAATTTTTTAATTTTTTAATTTATATATTTCTACATTTATATTTACAATGAAACAACTGTTGTTGTCACGATAGCTTAATCAAAGGCTTAGTGGATTAGATTTTTCTAGACATTACCAAAACGAACACAGTAATTTTCTTTTTCAATACACAATATTGTAGAACGGACAATGGTGGCTGCCTTCCAAATTCAATGCAGTGCAAGAGTTTGTCTTGAAGGCGAGAGAAAGATGCTGCTACACAAGATTTACGTGAACAATAGATTTTTGTATCTACAAAACTGCATCAGTTTACTTATTGTTCTTTTGTATTATAAAAGCAAAAAAAGTAATAATATTGTAGCAAAAAGTTCTTACTTTATTTTTCTAAGAAAGAATTTTCTTTGTTTTGTAAAGAAATATAAAGGAAAAAAAAGATACACTGAGTTGAGATAAACATCCAAAGGCATTAGAATGTCAGCGAATCTAGTTGAGAAATTGTATCTTATATTGTTATCTGTGGATGCACGTGAAAAATCTTGGATGATATCTAGAAGGTGGGTAGGATGGGAAAAACTGCTGAAACATCCATTAGCTAGTAGATGAGGTTTGCAGATGGATGGTTCTCCTTTAGTTGGTTTTTGGCACCAGTGAAATTTTGAAACAAGATTACCTCGCCAATGAGTCCTATTAGCTGGTGATGGCTGGCAGCAGTGCAGCTGCACATAGAATTTGTATTGAACGAATAAAATGAGCCTTTAAATAACGGTGTCTCAGCTAGTAAATATAACAACAGAGTAAAATTAAAATTAATAGTTCAATGTGGATGGCCTGGATAACGACACGAATTTACAGATTAAACAAAAGTTAGTCGATTTTTTCGTTTATTTATGAATAATATTTTCCACTCAGTGAACCGTTGCATGCTTTTATCATTATTAAACTTGGTTCTTTCAAGCTAGCTGTATGTGTGTGTGATAGATACATCATGGAAACCTGTTAAAAGCGCGCTTTAGCAGGTGCTGATAACGACATCTAACGGCTAAAAAATGTTGTTGGTGCCATACTTTATTTAGCTGTTTTTAAATAGACTTCATTTGTATGTCAAGGAGGGATTAATATCGTCTGGGGCACCTGTATGTCCTTTACTTAATGAAAAGATTAAGTTTTAACAAAATAATGTTGTATAAAGAAAAGGATGCAATTCGATTATTGCATGTACCGAAAGACAAAATTGTATTGGTATTTAACATTTAACGCATTTTGAGAGTTTTTTTCAATTTTTTTATGTACAATTTATGTTTGTAGGACCACCATACATTCGTCCTCTGTCCAATGTATCAGTTGTGGCTGGCCGCACTGCTCACATCAGGTGTCGCGTGTCTGGACATCCAGTTGAATCCGTTTTCTGGAAAAGAGGTAAAAAAGAAATCAATAAAATGTTATAAACTGAAAGAAATCAACTGAAATCAAAATATACTGGTTGCAAGTTGGGAAATGTCTCTTGATTTTAAATATTTAACAATTTAGAATGTCACGGCGTGCTAACAAGAGCAGAAATCTTTTGTTATACGGCTTGCATACTCATAGATCATGCCGTGATTTATGGCAGCAAATTTCGATCTATTCAGATCTATTTTTAAGGGAATCAATGCACTCGTGATTTGATCCGCAACCGGAGGAAATCACTTTCCAAACAGCGATGTTTGTTCAATCCAATTGAAATTTTGGGAAATGAAATAGATTTTATTCTTTTATTTCTTTCTACCGGGCAAAAAAAAAACTCAAATGTTATTAAAAGTTTGAAGCGTATAAGGTTATAAGTTTCGACAAACCAGGTGTAATGAAATCCGCTAACGCTTTTACCAAACTTTTTTCCCTTTTGGTTAATGAAATTTTTTTATTATTGCGTTAGTTTTTTAAGATTTGACAATTGTTTTAACTGAATAAACTTTTTATATATATTTTTGGGAGGGAAAAGGGCATTACCATTTTTCTTGTTACCGCTAAATAAGCAACCAACGTCAGTTTGCACTAGCAGTGCTACATAGACAGACAATAGGAAGTAAAAAAAATAAAAAGAAATAATGGATTCAGAAGCTGAGGAAGCGTGTTTTCCGCACGAGGTGCAGTAGGATAAAATGTACCATTCCCACTGGCAAATGAAGTCGTTTGTTGGAAGTAGATAAAAGATGGGCACCATTTCTGCGCTGTGATGTCACTTAGAAAACAAGTTTGCGCCATTGAGATTTATTTTCTTTATATGTGTATGTGTATAAAAAGAACGTGTTGGAGAACGGAAGTAGTTCTCACGTTCCTTTTTTGTTGGAGCAAATAATAGATAGTTTCTCGCATCTCCGCATCCCCAAATCATGAAATGTAAATGGATTCCGCAATAATATGGAATCTGATGAATAAATTGACCTTCCTTTATTAAGGATAATTTATATTTTATAGCATGTAAAATGGATTTTACGACGTATTTTAAGTGGAATAAAAAAAAATTTCAAGAATAAAAAAAAAAATGTTTCTGCCAATTTGCTTCGTATCGAGTTGATTTTTGCCATTATTGCATGTCAAACGTGTTGTATAATTTAAAATTAAAATTTAAATATAATTAAATTTGATAGGAATGGAAGTGGGTTTCACTCTTTTGATTTAAAATGTCAAATTTAAAAAAAAAGAAACTTTAAATTTAGTATTAAATTTTAATCGTAATTTAAAGTTTAGGTAAAGGTCATGGCAAAACAGTTGATTGGATTTTTTGACCTTTAATAAATATTTGTGTACAGAAGCTTTAATGCCAAAGCTTTTTTTACAAAAAAGTCAGAAAATCAATTTACTTGTTTCTCTCTTAGGTGTTCAATTTTTTTTCGCTGTTACTCTTAATTCCTATTAGAATCTGATTTGTTTTTCTTTTTTTCTGTCTCTTTTATAGGTGGCAGTGTTCTACCCATTAATCACAGGCAAAAAGTCTATTCTAATGGAAGCTTATTCATTCTAAATGCCCAAGAGTCAATGGACGCGGGCTTGTACACGTGCTTTGCTCAGAGCCCCAGTGGACAATTGGCACAACGAAAAATGCACGTTTACGTTTTAAGTAAGTACAAGATAAACACATGTGTTTTAGGTCGCGAACAAATCTTGATTGTTGCAACGATGCAACGAATTGGAGCGTTGTGGGGGAATTTTTGCTTGTGCGCACGGATGAAGATTAAATCTTCTCTCGTATGTGTCGCAGCGCTGTAAACCAGCATGGAGGTTAATTAAAGGGTTTACGACAGGACCGTTTTTATTGTTTCATCACACTAAGCATGTTTGAAAAACTCTAAACTAACCTAACATTTTTAAAAATAATTTAATAAAGGTTTATCTCTATTCTCTTATTGTGGAGTTGGTATTACTAGCAGACAACAACAATGCTACATGAAACTAGTGTAGTAAAAAGCTGTTCTACCCGATAATAGAGCTTTATACCAACGACAATTTATTATGCAAGACTAATTATTTACGGCATAAACTTGCTGTCCAAATGTAGCATATTGGTGCACTGAGATAAGTTACAACAAGATATTTTTTAATTTTTAATATTAAAAGCTAAAAATTTGTTTTTAAACTTTAAACTATCAGAGTCAGCGAGACGTACCATCAGTTAACGGAATACTGCACACATTTATTTTTAATATAATTTTAGTTATTCCAATGCCAGATAAAACAGGATAAAAGTGAGATCAGATCGAGAATATACGAGATTACTATGTCAAAATTGTAATACCCAGTAAAAAGGCACTAAATTTTATAATTAAAAGCATAAAAAAGGATCTTTGATGTCGTAAACGCTTTAATGGAGCTGGTTAAACGCATTTGCATTTATTTAGGAACTAATGTGCTAAGCAGTGGAAGATTTTTGCCGAGTTGGAAAGGCTTAGATCTTTGCTTGCATCGATTTAGCCCTTATGCTCGAGATGATGAATGTTTATTTTATTTCGCAAGTCAAACAATTTTTTGATTGTGGGTGTTAGAACAAGAATTTAACTTCTGTAATAGGGGGTTAAAGGTAGATGACTCCTGTCACTGTGCAAAGGATCCGTGGACACGAAACTAATGGCTTTACCTTGCTTCGCATGTTGATGGTAATTCGTTTGCTTTGTATTGCGGTTTTACCTAATGTGCTTTGTGTAAAAGCTGACGATGCACAATGAATCTTTCATGTTTGTGCCCTGTCTAATGGGCAATTTGATATTCGGCAAGACAAATGTAAAGTTGCATTGCAATAAGTAGGTATGATACTACAGAAAACGAAGGGAGATGAGCAGCGGCTTGTATGTTAAACAAGAATTGTGGTATAAAATTGGGACTTTGTACGTTGTTTGATAGATTGGCGAGCAAATGGGCCACCTTATGTTTTATTGATGGGTGCGTGTCTCGTTGTAAATGGTGCATAGAAGTTTGGAATTTAAATTCCAGTAAGCAAAAAAAAAGCGAAATTCGTTTCAAGTGGATTTTTGCTTCGGTAGGTTTTTATTTTTAAATAATTTTTATTATGCCAAATCACCATGCCAATCACCATGACATCAAATAATGTCAATAAATTCGTATTTGTTAGTGTTTTAAATTTCATGTTACTTGGAATGACGCGAATATTTTAGCGATATTTTAATTAAAATTGCAATATATACTGTACCTGTCAGGTTAATTCTGGATTTGCCATTTCTGGCAATAAATATTTAAAAACTGCAGGGTTTTTGGTGCGTTACAATGATTGAATAATGGACACACACGATTGTGGTGTATAAGATGGCAGATTTAAAAAGAAGAAAAAAACTAAACCAAAAGACATATGTAATGGTTGTCAGATGGAAGTGCAAGTAAGTAATCTTGGTTCTTTTGTTGTCACTTTAATCCAGTAAGATTTATTCGCTTTCTTTCTGTCTACCGAAGTTTTAGAACTCATTCTTGCCCTTTAACACTAGCTACAGTTTGCGCTTGGTATCTTGATATCAAATTCATCATATGCACATTCCATTCTGCGAAGATGATTTCCCAATTCCAGTCGTTATTTAGAAGTGTTAAGCCTAATTATAATGCTAAAATAAAGTAAATGCACAACAATAAACTCATTAGTAAAAGTAATTTACCACGCTACCGAAATATTGTCGACTTACTTATTTTGTGTGCAAGCTTGACCACAAATCTGTGAGTTTGACCTTTGATGTGTTAAATATATTTGTATTCTGCCTGTATAAGCAGATGAAGAATTACTCTTTTATTTTTTGTTTTGTTGTTTATTTATTTATTTATTTATTTATTTATTTATTTATTTTGTTGGGGTACTAGCTCTTTACATGCACCTTTCTGCAACGAGCAATTTTTGGCTGTTGTGGTTTCGTGTATACGAGTAAAGGAATTTGCAGTTAGAATTTGGTTAGACTTCGTGGTGCTCGACTTCCATGGTAATATCGAAGCAGCATGAGCCAACAATAACAATTATTGTTGGTTTGTGGTAGCAGTTGACTGGAGAAAACACTGCTTAGTGGAATTTGATGAGAAGTCGGATGCTGCAAGTTTCAGGAGACAACTAGCAACGCATGACATGTTTACTTCGAGGGAATTTAAGTTAATATTGACATTGTAGTAAATCAGTTCTCTAGCAAAAAAATAAAACGCAAATAGTATGCCTATTTTGACAATGGACAACAAAATGTTTAAGTCATTGATTACTGCACTTACTTGTTAGGCAAGATTTTTAAGATTTCTTCTTATAATCTTATAATCTTAAAATATTAATCATAAATTTTTATGCTCGGGGCGATTTTTATATTAATTTTTAACCTGTTCATCTCATATTTTTTTTTATTAAAAAGTAAAAAAAAAATGTTGATGCATATTTTTTTCACTCTTGAAAATGGCTCTTTAAACTTTAATTTGACAGTTTGACGTGTGATAAGCGCACCGCTTCAATTTTGATCTTCCAACCTATATCGCTGTGGCGTCCGTCAGATTACCATTTGTGCCATCAATGCACCTTTTCGTTGGTCTATTTGATTTGGGCTAAGTGTTTTTTATGTGATGAGATACTTGTCCTTTTTTCCCCTCCTTTTTTTATTTTTATTTGGGCTGTCAGGTCCAACTTTCCCATTTTATTTGTCATTGCGAGAAATTCGAAATGGGGCTTTAACTGTGTTATTACAACGCAATGGTTTGTGGTAAGAAAAAGTAAATAAAACGATACGCACTTTATTATTTTAGAATGTAAACATGCGGAAAAAAATTGCGATTTTGTTTCGATTGCAGCAAAAACAAAAATAGCAAATATATTTTTGCTTTTGTGAATTAATTTTGGAGAAATGTGTAATACAAAATTAAAAAAAAGTAGTTGGAATTCTATTTGAAACTGGATTTTATAACAGCAAAAGGAAAATATTAAAAACAGCTGTTAGACGGTGTGCTAAATGATTTTTTTCTCTTCTCTTCTTAAAGGTTTATTTGTGTTTACGTAATTTAAGAAATGCCATTTAGAATTTTTTTTCTTTTTAGGAATTGAGTTTACTTTGATTTTTTCCTTTCCTTTTTCTTTCTATTTTGTTTGGCACACCCTGCACATCTCTAGTGGGCAGAAACTTGAAAAACCAATACATTCGCACTGCAATTTAATTTTTTTCTTTCATCTATTGCATGCATCCTTCTAAACCTCTTTAGACAATAAAACTCAAACCTACATAACGCGAAACGAGTAATCCATTCTCCTTCCTCTCTCTCTCTTCTCTCTGGAAAACAATTGTTTTTATTATATCCACCAAAAAAATAAAGACAAAAGGATGCGAGGGCAAGATGAACGGAAGTCGCATTGTAGATATTATATAGTCGAGAATATAAGAAAGAAATACAATCCAAATATAAAAATAAAAATTGGGGAAAATAATCTGACCACTTCTGGCCAGGCTAATAACATTTGGGTGCGTACTCGCGAGATGGTGGGGGTTGGGGTGTCTTCTTCCTTTTTCCATTACGAATGAAGATTGTATAGGGAGAAAGGGTCTTGCTCTGCCACAATCCGAGCTGCTGCCTAGCAACGATTTTTTTTATATACGTACTTGGCTTAGTCCAGTTGGCTGCAGGCAAAGTGAGCTGGAGATAATTAAAGTAAGTCTAATAAAACGGTACTATCGTTTATCAAGTTAGCACAAAATCAATTTTGATTTATGTAATTTGCAAGTAGGGTTGCATCGGATATTCAGCCAACAAACAAATGCATACCAATGATAAAATTAGAATGATTATCATTTTTTAATGTAAATTTTCATCTTATTTAAGGTAAATACAACTAATTCTCATTATAAATTGCATTTTATCAGGTAACTACGTATATTTTCAAAGTAAAATGGTTGTTTTTTCATGTAAAAGTAGCTTTTTATTATTATTCGGTTACCGAATATTCGGCTGTGCCTGTGGTATATGGCGCCGAATATTTGGTATTCGGTGCAACCCTACTCACAATTATATTTTGGAAAATGGTGTCGTTGGTTTTTTTTTTGTTTTTTTTTTATTCGATACGAAGGTGTCTTGTTTTGTGTCCATAAGAGTTCGTTCTTTAAATGTACCAAAGAAATAATTAAAAGTTGTTTTGATAAACTTTTTTTGCCATGTAAATCACTGTTGGTGGTAAGTTGCATTAGAGGAGTACGCGTGTTCAGTCTTGATAAAATTCACCACACTCAGCGTGCGCCTGATGCTATACAAATTGGCGTGCAAAAGTTTCCTGTGACCTGTCACTGCACGCTAAACCACACGTCATATAATGTTACAAACTGCTTTCTCTATTTCATTTTTTTAATTAACATATGTCGGAATTAAATGGAAAATATTAAAAACTTGATGATAAACGGGTATGGAAATGTTTGTTTTGGTGTGTGGAATATGAAAACCAGCGTCAAATGTTTTTACTAATTTGGAAATTAAACTTAAGCATGTACCACACGTGACGCAGTGAATTGTTAGGTGAATATCCAATTATTCTTTGACTTGTCACCAATCTCATCACATTAACTCGTCTCGGCAAGAATTGGTTGAGTATTAAGTAGCGAGTAACAGCAATGGGGAATAGAGAATAAATTCACTAATGTAATTCTTTACTGTTTGATTAGGATCAAAGATTTGCTTTGCCCTGTATTTTGTTTGGTAAAGCTAATTACGCTATGTGGCAAGTGCCCGTAGGAGAAAAAAAAACACATTTAGAAAGTGAGGTCTAATGAAAGAGTAATTTCTCTTGTCAACTATCGCTAGCGTTGGGAATTAGGAAGGAAAAAAAAAGCGAAAGGGGCACAGTAGTGACTGTGCCGCAATATAGAACTACTTTGGGAGTCACAGTTTCTTCATTTATGGTAAATACATTTGGAGAAATGTGTATCTTGTGTATTTACTATTTTCAATTTGAACCTTAACCTAAATTCTGTGTTCTTTTTCGTTCGTCACATGCAATTGTACTTATTTCCGTTGCATTCGATTGTTCAAATCGCTGGTTTTGGCTTCCACCCTGGAGAAAACAAAGACGTAGACGTAGAACGGAAGTGGTTCTGCGTCTAAACAGGAGTTGGGTCTTTTTGATTTAAGAAAATAAATAAACAACAGTTTGGATGTTGATTTGGTTTGGTTTTATCACACTTATAAAATTGTTGAAGTGTGTTTTGTTTTTTTTGTTTTTATTGTGTGAAAATGAGGTTTGTTCTGTATCATTATTGCCTATGCAGTGAAATGAAAGCTCTTGTTTACTAGGCACTTTGATTTCGTTTCAGATGCGCCAATGATTAGTCCATTTTCCTTCGCTGATAATCTTAAAGAAGGGATGCGGGCAGGTGTAACGTGTTTGATCACCCAAGGCGATTTTCCAATCAAGATAGAATGGTTGAAAGATAACAAACCAATTGGATCACATCTTGCAATCAGCATTCGCAACATTGACGAATATACGAGCAATTTGGTGATCACCAGCATCGCGCCTCGTCATAATGGCAATTACACATGCATTGCAACAAATGCTGCAGCTTCGGTTCAATACACTGCAAGGCTTTTAGTTAAAGGTAAGTCGACTTTTTTTCTTTTTTTTTTAAGGTAAAAGTATGAGTACAGATTTATGTTTTATAAATAGTTGCACAAAGTAAGGATGAAAATGAATTTTTAATAGAGAGAAAAAAACAGCAAAGCTTTTATGTGGGGTATGTTCAATTTTCTTAAGAATAGTTTAATTTTTTAGAAAAAAGAAGAAAAAAATTTTTTTCGGATTTTTCTGAACATTTAAAAAAAAAAATATTTATTTAAACACAAATTTTTTTTTTGAAATAAACTTAGTTTTGTGCATTAGTGAACAGAACATAAGTAACGAATAAAATGAATATACAAATCGTTTCTCTGCACTTTTGCAAAATTGTATTTCTCCTTTAATTTTAGAATATGTGATTAAAATACTGGTATGTTAATTCTCAGCTTGCTAATTGCAATTTTGATCTAATCGTAACAGGTAATTTAATTAAAATTTTTAAGTTACGTATTGTTATTTAGATTTTCTTTTCCCTTCTAATTTTGTTAGCGCAGTAATCTTATTGTAATTGCTTCTCCAATTGATGTTTTTTTTTTTAAAAAAATTTTAATCAGATTGAAACTATTCAATTAGTTTAGACATTTAAAAAATATTCGATTTTAGCATCACCGTTTTCCTATCATAGGAAACCATAAAGTAAAGATTGCCATCTAATCCAGGTAGTAAAGAGAGTTCAAACATACTAGAAAGGTGTCTCCAGGTTATCAACACAGTATCCTGCTCTGGCTTTGGGCAAACTATGATTTAAAGCAAATAGAATATGTATATGATTGCTATGCAGTGCAAGCAAATAATCCAAAAGAACTTTGCAGCCAGTTGCCTCTAAACATCAAATATATTTTGTCTTTATCATTTCGACTCGAGGAGACAATACCATTAGTGGAAAGGAGGGTTCTTTATCAAATAATGCATCGTATTGTATGGTTCTTTTAGTTTTTTTCGGCCGTTTTTGCAGATCTTGTTGTAATAATCGATGCTCTTTGTCTATCAGAAACCTGGGGTTAAGCATGCTTGAACTAGTGAAGCTTATTTACGGATGTTATTGTGTGGTGTGCGCGCACAAATAGGGAAGATATTCCATTAATAGTTAAGGCAAATGCTTTTCTATCAGACATGATTAAAGATTAATTTTGATTAAGAAGTTATTTATTTAGAGGGGATTTAATATGAGTTAGAAATTTAAACTTTAAAGCTTTAGAATGTTTGAAGAATGGGAAATGTCGAAGGAATCCAAGCAATGTAATATAATTGCTCACTTTGATGTCTTGTAGCAGAAAGTAAGAGAAGTTTACAATTTTCCAAAGACTGAACAGTGAACAGTTTCGAGCATCAAAAGTTAAGGGATAAGAATTGATTTCGAAACCCACTTTACTTTACTTGGCTTAATTTTTTTATTGGCAGATTGAATGAAATTATCCGTAGTTATTATTTGCGGTAATTTAACTGACATGTTTAGGCGTAATTAAAGTGTGAAGCAAGTTGTGGCAAGTCGTTTCTGCATACCCCTATTGTTAAACGTACTTAAAACCATTAAAAATTTGCAGAAAATCTTGTTTGCTGCTTGCCATTTGGCATTTTCTTGCAATTTTGAATTACAAAACTCTACTTTGTATAATATTTTACGTTTAAATCGATTAGACGATATAAAATTTTTAAGTGGAATTTAAACAGACGTTTTTATTTAACAATGCCATCGCAGGGGTATGCGTTATTGGTAAATGTTGCCTTTTCAAATGAAAAATCGGGTGAACCTTATCACGAGACTCGAAAATAAAGGATAAAAGATAATGTCATCAACCAATCAGCAAAATAATAACGCACAATAATTACTATATCGATTTTGAAGTTAATAATAATGGAGTTCGGTCCGAAAATTCTGCGAAACTTAATTAACTTTTAGTCATTCCCATCGAATTTCTGGATGAAATTTTCAAGTAAAATCTATTTTTTGTTTTTATCTCACTCACTTCACGGCAAATCTCTGCTTATCTCGATGTATGTTCTGCGTGATTTTGCGACTGTGTATTTTACTAAATTTGAACAATAGTACAGTGCACCCGTCAATAGCCAATTGGTGTAAGCAGAAATTATTATCTTTTTACAAAATGAAGCAATTACTAATTCACGTCGGTGCTTTTGAAAATGTGATTTTATCGTAAACAAAATCGTAAACAAATTTCATGTTAGTTTTTTGCTGAAATTTGTTTACGATTTTCTTTTGCCGTTCTAAACCTGTTTATCTTTAATGGAAAAACTTTGGATTTAGTTCCCAGTTGTTAGGCTGGAAACGTGTGCTCATTTTTTTCTCTGTTTCAATTTTCATGTTGCTTGTGATTGTCATTCAAAATGACACTACGGGATGGAACGAGATGCTCATCCCATTCATACAGTATGACATTTAAAAAGACAGTTTCCATTGTCAACGTTGCATTTCTTTATCGTTAAAAGTTTTCCATTTCAAATGTTATGCAAATATTTACTTTAATGGTAAATCTGCTTAAATTTATAGTTAGAATTTTTTTTCTCAACTAAATGTATTGACTCGCTGCTCTTAGTTGGATATCTTTACCTGTTTAATGGTTGTCCGTGTTAGTGTGTTGTTAATTGTTTCTTTAATTAACGTGTGGCTGGTTGTCGAGTTAAGACCAAACTGACACTGCAGGAGAAGAGGACCTTTGTCAATTGTCACCGCCTTACACCTTTGCGAGGGTTTTGCGTGTGAAGGGAATGTAGTTTCCATCAAGGAGAATTTTTTGACTTGTCACGTCAACCATGAATTCTGCTGTTCCCAGCTTCTGGCAGTTGATAAAATGTGAATTTTATTAATAAAATGCGTTCTCAACGTAGATATTTTGGTTTATAAATTAGGAAATGCATTTTTAAAATAAAAATAGACGTTCAAATTTAGAAAATGCTATTTTTCAAATAGAAAAAGTCATTATACAACTATGGTAGTTTAAATATTATCACTTTTAAGTTATTACAGTAGGCGCATTTATAAAGTCATTTAAACTGGTTTATATTTAATAAACAGTCTAAATAACAAATTTAACATGCAAAATTTGACATCAAGACTGGTTTAAAAAACTTGAACTAGTCTAAATGACTTTATGAATGCGCCTAGTGCATTTAGATTATCTCATAGCAAGTGTAGCAATTATTTAAAATTTAACTCATATCCCAAACCACGTATTTTAAATCAGATAAACCAGTCTAAATGGCTTTACTCTAGCTGTATTTGAAAACTCAACGTCAACTTAACTTCAAAAATGGCGACACTGCGACAGATTTAATTTGCTTTCAATCGAATGTGCTCAGCATTTAAACAACAAAACATATTTAGCTGCAATTCTAAGCATGCTAGTAGGGACATTCATGAAGTCATGTTTAACTGTGAGTTAAACATGTTTTGTTGTTTCAATGTTGTGCGCATACCCACTGCGACTAAAAAGAGACTAAATTGGCTGCCATTTTTCAAGTTAGATCAAGACAAGTAGTTTAAAAAAAGCAGTTTGAATATGTAGAATGCGCCTAGAGTGTTTTCATTATTTTCAAATTTTTTACAGCTTTTAGTTGTTTAAATGGCTGTGTAAAACATGCGTTTAGACTGGTCTAAAAAAAAGATAAACCAGTCTATTTAGACTGATCTAAAAAAAAGATAAACCAGTCTAAAAGATTTTTCGAATGCAGCTTGTGAATTTTTTTTAAAAAGTTTAAAAATGGAACAAATATTGATTTTATTTCAATTTTTTTATCAACATCAATCAAGTTTGCACGCTACATTAGTTCATGGTTACAGTGCAAACCAATCATTAGATGTGCGACTTTACAACTGGAAATTTTATGTTATCCTTTGTTTTTTTAAAAGTACAGTATTAAGCGATTGGTTTCACCGCTCTTAATTAAAGAGGATGATTTGGACCACTTTTCTTCATTGAAGTTTATATTACATTTTTACAAAAAATGTGAAAAATTTCGAAATTTTATGTATCGAATTTCCAAAAATTACCTTTGAATGCATTTGAAGGGTTTCGTACCAAAAGTAATCAGGAAATTGAAATAGTTTACTCACGAAAAAATCTACACAGAAATATAAAACCACCGTTTTGGCTGTTAAAAACACGCACGTTTTTAACAGCTCTAAATTTGTTCCCATTTTTAACAGAAAATCGAACGTAATAGACTATTAGCTACAGGCTCGTCAGACCTGTAGTGGCTTTCGCTGCCATGACCGCGCCCTTTTTACAGTTTGGAAGAGAGGTTTTAGAAGAAAAGAAAAAAAAATGTTATAAAATTTGCATGTAAACGTCTACAACGTTAAGATTTGGTGTTTTTCTCTACTTCAAGGGCGCTTTGCTCCCTGTCCCCATCGCAGCTTTGTTCCCGGACTCATTTTTGCCATTGGCTGCTACTCTTACTAGCTTTCAATGGATTTGAGCTGTCATATTGTAGGATATATTTATTTTTGATGAATATGTAGCGGAACAAGTACCCCTAAGCAAACAGGTCTCTAATGATCGTCAATTTTATTACAGCACAAGATCTAGAACTGATCAAAGTGAATGTAGTTAGAAATTTATTGAATTAATGCAATAGTTTTGAAATATACAATATTAGCTTAGTAGTTATTTCAGTTTTTAGGTTAATCATATTTTTCAAACATGTTTACAAGTGATTGTTGGTTTGAGAGCAGCAAAACAAACCTCTTTGGCACATTTTAGTGTCCTTGGTTTGTGCTTGTGATGTTATTGATATTGGCCAACTAATGTAAACACTTCAACTAAGATTAATGTATTTTTTCCTATTAAATTATGCAGTCATTTCATAGTATTATGTTTATACTCACCTGTGCGCTACTGCTCTGGATTTGATTTTAATGAATCATGCATGTACGCACAGCGTTTTCAATCTTCTTATTATTATTTACTGTTACGTTTTTTTATTAAAATGTATAATTTAAAAAAATTGAGTTTATGAATAATAATTTTTTTTTTACTTTTGTTTCGTAATTATTTTATACGTTACTGGCATGTATAACACGGAATAATTTTTAAACCTAAAGCTGTTTAACGGTCTGTTGACTTGCCATAAATGTAACACATTTATCTAAATATTAATGGGCAAAAGATTAAGAGTGTGTGAGTGCTGGTCAGATCTGCTTCATTGCTACGTTGTTAGATTATGAAGTGAAAAATTGGTTAATTTATTACGAATAATTGTTTTTATCTTGCGTCATTTATAAACTTCTATGGAATTTGTTTGTGCTTCACTTCAGACGCCATCTTGCTGTGTCAAATAGTTGTAATACCAGATCAGTGTTCCTTCTCTTTGAATGTAAAAAATCTTTGAGCTCATGAATCATGATGAAATCGTCATAATGTCATCATGTGCAGCATCAAATCGCTTGTGGTGGCACGCTACAAGCGAAATAGGACAGCTAAATTGCAAACGATAGAAGCGAATCAGTGGTCACTGACATGATTCGCCTCGCTTTGCGTCTTCTGTTACTAGCGTTAGCCGTGTTTGGACATGGCCAACTGTATGTCATCTGACATCTTACAATTTCAACTTCTCGACGTTTCACGTGGATTGTTTAGTTCTTTTTTTTAGATTGCAACTGTTCTGAGCTCTTATAGTGTTTATATATCATTGGTATAAAAATGTGCCGTGAAAATTGGTTATTTTGAATTTTTTTGGTGATGTATCTAGTTGAGGTATCCAAAATTTATCTTGGAAATGATCGAATGCGACAAACGATGAAGGTGTAAAATGAAAAAAATGGGGAATTGTCAGCATGTGTGATGAGATAGTGCAGTTTTATACCTCTTCTTTGGCAATCGATATGGCTATTCTGTTGTTCATACACGAGTTTCATCAGCATTTTCATTGGTAACGGCAACCGGAACAGGATTTTCCGCAATTTCTTTTAAAAACGGATTAAATGTGCCTCTTAGCATAAAAAAGATCAATACTCATATCCGTCGAGATACGGCAAACTTAAAGAGGCATTCTTGCTTTCACATTATTTTTGATAAAAATGAAAAGCTAGTGTTAGTGGTATTTTTCTTTCTTTTTTTTCTTATTTTTTGAAAGTTTCTACAGGTCAACGTAAAAGTCAAGTAAATTGAGAGTAGCACTTCATTAGCATATGAATTTACAAATTGCATTGAGTTTACATGTTTTAAATTTAATGTCATAAAAATGCTTTTCCTTGGGGGAAAATGTCATTTTCCAAGAAGATGTAAACAAGCTCTTTGCTGTTGGTCACGACGTTGCGGTTTTTCTAAAGTAAGTTTTGCCTGAAAAGGATTTATTGTAATTTATTATAATTAAGTTTACAAGGAGTCAAGGGTCAGTTGTTAACAACACCAACAACAAATCTCAAGTTTCTTTGCTTGCCATTACTGCCACAACAGATGTTGGTTTTGGGGTGTTTTACTCGTGTAAATCAATTCGGTTTTTTTCTTCTTTTTTTAAATTAAATAAAAGTGAATGTTTACAAATTAAGATTTAACAACAATTGTTGTATTGATTTCCTGCTTTTGTTGTAGCTTTGGTTTCACCAAGAATGGTAGAACGCACGAAAAAATTCTGCTTATTTTTTTCAATTCGCAATGCATACATAAATAGGTTGTCTATTAATTACAACTTCGTCATGCATTATTAATTGGAAACTTTTTCCCAGGTTTTGGCATTTTTATTTTTTCTCACACCATGTAATGATTTCTATTTTGCTGATTGTTCCTTTAAATTTAGATTATTTTTTTTAAATAAAAGAAATATATTGATCGGTTAGTGATTTAGATTTAATACTTGTAATGATAATTATCAAAAACTTTGTACAATAGTGGTTTTAAATGAATCTAATCGACAACGAATGAAATAAATATGTGCGCACGGTTGTTTTTGTTAGGTTTAAACTGTTAGGTTTAAAGTTAGGACTAAAAACAATGGATTTTTACATGTGTTCTATTTT
>JAQIXU010000967.1:0-22309 GCA_034701245.1 Strigamia transsilvanica | reverse complement strand
GCAAATCCAACAAATTTTGATGCAAATCCAACAAATTTTGATGCAAATCCAACAAATTTTGATGCAAATCCAACAAATTTTGATGCAAATCCAACAAAGATTTCCAACAAGATTTCGAGTCTGCAAACCACACTTCGCGATTTAGCATATCCGGTTCAATGATTTGTAATTGCGGTCACAATATGAGTAAATAAGGGGTTTCATTAATAAAGGCTATTTTGTAATTTGGTAACTTTGTAATTTTAACAATTTTGGATTTGCCACGAGATATCAGTTCCACCAATCCTGTGTTTATAGAATTGCAGAAACACAAAACAAGAAAAAACACAAAAACAAAATCAAGCAACAAGTAGTTTTTGCGATTTTTGCAACCTCAATTAAGTGCTCATTCCAAATAATTCGCAATCTACCTCATGAGTATTTGTGAATTCCCAATAGCCGTATCACGTATTACGGTTGCTTAGGTCATATGACTATTTTTGGAATCCTTGAAACCCACAAATGCAAAATCCTGCGATTGCATTTGCCGGCATCAAAAATGATTGATTTTATGATTAATACAAAATCACAAGATTACAGAATCGTACATTTAACTAAATCCCTTAAAGTAGGCTCCCTCAACTCCAACTACCGTGTCTTATTTATAAAATTTTATTATTTTCATGTTTTTGTTGGATTTTGACAATTTGGTTGTTACAAAAACACCAAGTGTATTATTCCTATGAAAGGGGGATTTTCCAGTCAGTTCACTCTCCCCTTTGCACATTATACACCCCTGTGCCTGGCTTCCTCATGTTTTTTGAACAAATGTTGATTCAAAACAGGTTTCAGGCAAGACTTGGATGAAGAGTTGGTGCACCAATGAGGTCATCTTTTTCAGATCAATAAGTGTAAATAAAACCAAAAATAGCTTTTTTTTGTTTTAAAGAAAAACCAAAAATTTAAAATTGCTTGACTGAAACAACTGTTTCATTTTTCAGTCATGTGATCTTTAAAAGCCAATCAGGCACCTGTTGAGCTTTTAGAATTGCACACAAGTTTATAAATGGTTTTAGTTGAGCAGTTTGCCACAAGTGGCGCCGACTGCAATTTATTTAATTCTTTAATGAAGACACCAATTAGTGATTTGTCATTAAGCGTTTGGTGAATCCAAAGTGGCAAATTAAATTTGAGCAATGAGCTCTTATTGATTTTTGAATTGTAAAGTAATTAAAAAGGATATGCAACTTGATGCATAATTTCCAATGCGTCGTCCTCATAATTTTCATTTATCAATTAAACTTAATGAACTTTACGTTCATTTTTTTCCCCCTTTGTGAGTTATTGCTTGACTTGTGTTTCAAGTAGATATAAGATGGTTTCAATTCGTTTTCAACTGCTGCGTTAAATCAACGTCAACTTTACATGATTAACAAGCGAAACTAAATTGCCATTAGTTTCCATAATCCACTGCATCGGTCAAATTGGAAGTTTTAGTTATTTATCTCAATTATTTAGCCAAATTTTGGACAAAGGGATAAAAATTTAAACAAAAACAAAAGATTTTTGATAAATTGACTTAAAAGCCTGAAATAGGCCTAACTGTACTGTACCTTAAAAATAGGAATTCGAAACTTTTTTCTTTTGTAAAACAATTCCACGCCGAATCCAATGCTGAAATATTAAATGAAAACGATGAGTGATGTCAATTTATATTCGTTAGGTTTTCTTACTTCGTTGTTTTCACTTTGCGAAGTTCCGGACGAACGATAACAAAACGTTGGTTTTCCTATTCAAAGTTCCAGTACAGTTGTGAATACCATATCTAGTTCACTCTATCCTCACCGGGTTCACAAGTTAACTGGAATTGGTGAAACACGGCGATTCGTTAAAATCTTTTGCGTTTAGTTGTTACATTTATAAATACAAAATAAAACATGGCTTCCGGAAATTTGTCCGTTTTGTACAATTTTTTTGCCTGAAATTTAACCTTAAGATTCGTTAACTTTTCTTACTTCGGTGTTTTCGCTTTGAGGGTTAAAACGACGACGACGACCATTTCCGGTTGCTACTGTCGTCTGTACGGGGATTTGTAAAACATGGCAGTCCAGATATTAAATCTTTCAAATATGAAATAACGAATACCGAATTTAACTTTGTGCATACAACTTTTTATTTATTTTCGGACACATTTTTGACCACGATTTATTTCACTATCAAAACATTTTTGATCCAATTCATTTTCGATAATTAGAATTATTTTGTTGTCCTTAAAATTGACTAAGATATATAAAATTAATTCGTAGTTAATCAATAAATATTATTTTGTTAACAATTGCTTCAGGTATTGCAAGAACTCGTAATAAGAGTAAGACGATTCTGATCTATCTTCGACCATATACTGGAGAAACATTTGTTTGTTTTTGCTATCCTCCCTGAAAAAACGACAAAATAATTGAAATCCCGTCGCAAACAACAACGCTCAATCTCAATTTTAATTCGAACCTAATAACGTGAAAAGTCGCGTGAAACGGCCTTTGAGACTGTAAATAGGAAATAAAAGTGCGAAGTAATTCTGATAGTGGATTTTCTAATTCTGGCAGCTCGATCTAAATAAATGGAAAAAGATGTTGAAAATGTTTAGAATTTAATGTTTTTTGAGATTGAATTTTACCAGTCTGTCGTCGATTAAAGAAAAGTTGTTGGCTCTGAGCACTAAATTACAAAATTGGTCGCTGACTGAACGACAAATGTATAAAATGAACCGATGTCCTGCGTCGAGCAAATAGGCACCGTGACTGTCGATCTTCTCCGACGACAACTGCAGCAAATTCGGCTGCGGAATCATTTTATCTTCATCGCGAATCACGTTCTAAAGACAATCAAACATGAATACGGTACATTTCTTTAAGGATTTTATCAGCGGCGGCAAGAAGGTTCACTGGCTCTCTCGATGCAAAAACCAACATTTTACACGTTTTTACACGTTTTTAGCTTCAGAAATGCATTTTTAAATGGGAAAACTGCATTTTCTAAGTAAAAATGTTATTCTTTCACCGCCACTGATTTTTGTGCGCGTTTTACAAGCGTACTTTTGTGTCCAGAGAGTGTACAGGATATAAATTGGGATATATGTAAAGCATGAGTTGAGCAAGCGGTAACGTCTTCATCTGATTCATAGCGAAAACACGTTCATCCAAACGTGTGCTTACGCCCACGCGGAAAGCCACCTGCAAAGACAAACAAGTATGCAATTAGATGGAAATTCTCCACAATTTATTTTCATCTCATTTCAAATTTGCACCCAAAAATGAACAAAAAAAATTGATAAAAATTTCGAAATTTATTCCAAAAAAGAAGAGAATTGATGAAAATTTCGAAATTTATTCCAAAAATGAATAAAATTGATAAAAATTTCGAAATTTATTCCAAAAACAAACGAAATTGATGAAAATTTCGAAATTTATTCCAAAAACACGCAAAATTTTATATTTTTTTGATATTTTCTAAAAATCAGCAAAATCAGCAAAATCTGCCAATTTTGCCTTTTTTTTCGTAATTTGTTATAAAAATCAGCAAAATGCGCACAAATTTTTGGAATTTTTGACAAAAATCGTCAAAAATGACAAAAAAATCCATTAAAAAACACAAGAAAAACGAATTACATGTTTCAAGATGGCCAAAATATACATCGGCAACAAACGCAACGACGAAGGGAGCAACAAACGACCAAAGCCGCTGCTAAGCGTCATCTTGAACACCCCCGCTGGATCGACGCACGCATTGATCAACGCCTCCCGTGCATCAGTTAAAGACGAAGTGATCGATCTGTCGGCAGCCATTTTCACCAAAACGCCGACAATGGCCTGTTGATCGGCAGAGCCCAGAAGTTCCATCAAATTATTAGTGACCGGCAAACACAACGTGTGCACGCGGATCCTGCGTTCGCCCTTGCTCGACGTGTAGAGCAGCGCGGCCTGGAAACACGCCGTGTTGCACTCGTTCAACTGCTCCACGATCGACACCTGCATGCCGAAACCGGCGTCCGGGTTGATGTTGGGCAGCGAGAGCAGGTCCGTCGAGCGCACAAAAAAGTTGCCGTGGAAAGTGTGAATGTTTAAGCCTATTTTCGGTAATTTACAATTAAAAATGTGTTTTTTTTTGTTTTTTTTGTAATTTTTTCATTTCTTACCCTTTGTGCAACGAATTCTCATGACAGATTCGAATCCCACTTTGCGAGTTAAATATCTCCGTAAATCGCACTCGAATCGATCGGTCTCCGAAGCGTTGGCGTAAGCGTCGAATCCTTGGTAATAATGGATGCAACCGCCGGAATATTTAGATGCGCATGCTGGAAATAATTTAGAGGTGTTTTTGAAATTTTAAACTGTAAAATTTACATTTGTCCTAATATTTACGTTAATTACGCAGTAAAAATGACATTTCCCCTAACATTTACGTTAATTACGCAGTAAAAATGGCATTTTTCGTAATGTTTACATTAATTACGCAGCAAAAATGACATTTTTCCTAACATTTACGTCGATTATTCAGTAAAAGTGGCATTGTTCGTATTATTCACGTTAATTTAGCAGTAAAAATGGCATTTTTTGAAATATTTACATTAATTACACAGTAAAAATGACATTTTTCGGTATATCCGAATTGATTACGTAGTAAAAATGACACTTGTACTGTAATATTTCAAGGCCCCAAGCGGGTCGCTTCTAAATAAAACTTAAAAAAAGAATTAAATTGAATTACATAAAGTTGCAATATCAACGTATTGCGTGGCCAAAACAAAGAGATCGACAGCCACTTGTTGGCCGGAGCAATCCAACGACAATTTCTTGTAGAAATCATTGGCAGGACCCAGATTTTGAATGTCTTTGGCAGCGCGCATGTTGGGGTCTTCTCGCGACTTGACAGCTCCAGGACCAAAGTTTGGCATCGTGCACTGGAAGACCGTAATGCGTCCACCGGTCGGAGATATCAATTTAAACGCCGCCTGTAGAGCGGCGCCCATCGCACTATCCGGATTTTGGCTTTCCATGAATTTGATTGGCAGTTGTGTTATCAGATCTTGAATTAACTGAAATTTAAAAAAGTTTACAAAATTAAAATTCATTTTTTAAACATAAAAATTTGCAATTTATGTTTAAAAAATTCGATTCGTGCGACTTGGTTGAAAAAATGCAACTTTTATCTTTAAAATAAATGGGGCGCTTGCCTAAATTCAATTTTTGTCTAAAAAAATCCAATTTTTGTCTAAAAAATACAATATTTTGACTAAAAAATCTAATTTTTGTCTAAATAATCCAACATTTCTCTAAAAAATCCAATTTTTATCTACAAAATTCAATTTTTGTCTAAAAAATTCGATTTATGCAATTTGTCTTTAAAAACGCGACCTTTGTCTAAAAAATTCAATATAGTTATACCTAAACAATCCGATTTTTTTTATTTGAAAAAAATTCGATTTTTATCTAAAAAATCTAATTTTCTGGGTAAAAATCGAATTTTTAACTAATTTTTGTCTATACTTCTTTGGACTCGCTCAAGTTGACCAACAAGTTCTCAGGATAAGGCAAAAAAATTTCATCCACATCCGAAACAACCATCATCTGCGGTTGCGACAACCCTTCGCTCAGATTGTAGAAATGAACGCAACTGTCGTACGTGATGAACCCGATTTGCGTTCTCGTGTCGCCCGGGATTTTATCCAATTCCTCCAACAGCGTGTCGCAAAACACTTTAAGGTATCCCGTGTCGGTGGCGGTGCGGGAAACGTCTAAAACGAACAGATACACGGCTGGTTGAGGTGGGCGCAACTGAAATTCAATTTCAAATTAAAAAAATTAAAAAAATTAAAAAATATAATTAATTCATTTAATTTCACCATGTATTCTGACGGGGCGATGAATTCTATCGTGGCCGATTTGATTTCGGGTCTTCTGTTTGGATCGCCGTAGTTTTTACTCACCGGATCGTACAAAAATTCATCGGGCACTGGGAGAAATTGAATTGCATTTTTAAAAGAAATTAATTAGATTTGGTGATTGTGGTTCTTACAATCGTTTAGCCGGTAACACAAGTTGCATTTCCAGCGCCTGTGCTCGTTGAATTCGACGAAAGGATTGATATAGGTGCGGCAATAACGACAGCGGACAATCGTCGTGCACTGGATGACCGGTAAATTCTAAACATGAAAAAATCTTTTTAATATCGTGCTTTTATTTTGTTTGATAATTGCAGTAGCACAATCTCAAATAATAAATTTTGTATCCAAAAAATGCATCAAAAAGTGCATGTTTGGGCCTAAAAAGTGCATCTTTGGCCCAAAAAATGCATTTTTCTGCTAAAAAGTACAGTTTTCTGTCTAAAATGTGCATTTTTTAGCCATAAAAGTGCATTTTTGGGCCTAAAAAGTGCATTTTCCGGCCTAAAATGTGCATTTTTTAGCCATAAGTCATTTTTCGAACTGAAAAGTTGTATTTTTAGTGTAAGAGAATACGGATGGACCCGGGAAACTTACACTTAAATCTTTAAAAGGATGAATCAAAATTCCAAATGGCAATCGCGATTTCTGTAGCAACGACGCAGTATCGGGAATTTTTGTCAAAGTACAACGAAAAATACTAAAAAAAATAAAATTTCCCAACATCAAATTTCAATAAGAACAATAAACAAACAAACTTACTCGGTATTACAATGAACATTTCTAAAATTCTGTTGAGGCAACACGACTTTCGTAGGCTCGATTGGAAACGGTGGTAAAATATTCCGATTTTGCAACAAATCAACTGCTTCGTTATTCTAAAAATTAAAAATTAAAAATTAAATAAAACATAAATTCACAATAAAATAAATTTCTCTACAAACATGTAAATTTAAATTATCAAATTGTTGCGCCATCTGACTAAAACCCTGTGTTTGTTGTTGCGGTTGTTGTTGTTGTTGTTGTTGTTGTTGTTGTTGTTGTTGTTGTTGTTGTTGTTGTTGCGGTTGCGGTTGTTGGTTGTAAACTCCGCCATAATTCGGATAAGATGGCGACGTTGCCTCCATTGGCGCCCCAGCCGGCTGTGCTTGGAAATTGCCACCAGGCGGATACGCCGCCTGCTCGTACGCAGCCTAAAGTGAATAAAATCAATAAAATCAATAAAACTAAAAACCAAATCGAATGAAATCAATACCTGTTGCGGATATTGTCGTCGTCCAGGTCCAGGTCCAGGTCTCGGCGCAAACTGTTGCGGCGCTGCTTCCGGTGCTGGCGGACCTTCAAATCGCGGTTGATCGACGATACTAGGCAAACTAGATCGCGTCATCATTGGTTTCGACACGTTTTCGACACTTTTCGGGGCCCCGGGGCCCCGAATTTGTGGATACGACGTCGAAGGAGCTAATAAAACCAAGAAAACAATCAATAATTTGTCCCCGAATCGATAGATTTTAATTAAAATGATTAAAATGGATGATTAAATCGAATTAAATTGAAGGTGGTTAGTGCAATTAGTGAGGTTACACGTACTTGGACCAGAGGAAAACTGACCCTCCATTGCGTCGTAGCGCTGAGTGGGGATGGGTGACGGATTTCGGGATGACTTCGTTGAAGTCGGTTCTGGTTTGAACGGGAATGCGCAAAAACGGAAAAACGGAAAAACGGACGATGTTCCATTAATTTCATTGTTATTGCGGCGAAAAACAAGAAGAACAACAGTTAAAGACTTAACACAGGGTGAAGTTATACCTGACCCGGAAGGAGTGATCGAAGTCGGGGTCCGCGAATCATAAGGCGCAAGCAGATTGGGAGGGATTCCTACACACAAAGTTAATTCTTTTCATCATGCGTTGAAACCATGCGAGTGCCAAAGCCAAAATCGAAAGAAACAACAACAAAATGTGTCAAAATTAATGAAAATTTGCCATTTTTTGCCACTTTTTCCCGTATTTTGCCATTTTTTGACAATTTTTTTGTCATTTCTTGCCATTTTCCCATATTTTGCCAAAATCGTAAGCAGTAACAACAAAACACATCAAATTTAATCAAAATTTGACAATTTTTGCCTTTTTTGGCAATTTTTTGCCAACTGTTTGCAATTTTTGACACTTTTTGCCGATTATTGTCATTTTTTGCCATTATTTTTGTAATTTCTTTACATATTTTCCCATGTTTTGCCAAAATCGTAAGAAATAACAACAAAATATCAAATTTAATCAAAATGTGACAATTTTTGGCAATTTTGGCATTTCTTGGCAATTGTTTGTCATTTCTTGACGCTTTTTGCTGTTATTTGTCACTTTTTGACATTTTTAGCCAAATCTTGTCATTTATGCCAATATTTTGGTCATTTCTTGCCATTTTCCCCCATATTTTGCCATATTTTGCCAAATTTTGCCAATTTTTTATACCTAGATTATTTATGCCACCATTTGCAGGAGGCATTTGACCCATCGGAGGTCTGTAACTGTGCATGCCCATCACAGGTCCATTCGGGACGGGTGGGACCGCGGAATTCATCATTGGTGGTCCGTTAGAAAAAGGAATTTCTTGTTGCTGATAATACGGCGCTCGCAAAGGCGCATTCGCTTGGTTCTGCGGCGAATAAGCGAGCTGGGAACTCGGATACGACGCAGTCTGCTTCTGGACGGTGCCAGGGGCCGCGAACGTGGCCTGGTAGGCGTTCGCGGGTGCAAATTTCTGCTGGATTCCGTTATACGTCTCCGTTGGTTGTTGCTGCTGCTGATAATTCGCCATTCCTAATAAATTGTCCCCGTAAGGGCCGTTCATCGAGCGCGAACCTGCAAGTGCACCAAGAAATTAATGAGATTGAGCCACGTGGACATTTTTTTGTTGACGAAATTGACGAAATAATTTCGAGTTATCGCGATGCAAATGTGGCGAGCTCGTTTTTGCTCGTTTTCGCTCGTGTTTGGGTGATTTGGGTTTGGTTTTGGGGTTTTCGGGGTGTTTTTGGGTGCGGGAGGGTTTGGTTTCGAGGTGGGATGCGGGTTACCTTGCGTGGGGCCGCCAGTAGGCAGTCGCAAATCTGTGGTCATGGAACGGGGATCTTGGCTCGTGTCGGCCATTTTGCCGTGCTACGTAAGGCGACCTTTGTTTTGATGATGATTTCCGCTGATAAATTGCGTTTTACGTGTCAGATTGGATTTTGGAAAATTACGTTTATTGTTTTAGAATACATTGCGCTTTTTATTTCGATCTGTGCGGCTGCGAAACGGGTTGGAAATAATTTTGGAATGAATCGGAAGCTGTAAACACGAGTTCGGGTATGTGTCATTCCCGCAACGTGGCCGCTTCGAGGGAACTCTAGTGGCGTGAATTAAAAACTCGAATTAGTGATAAATAAATAAAAATTAAAACGAAGAAAGAGTATTTTTATTATTAGTTCTGTGTGAAAAAAAACTAGTTAAAATAAAATAATAATAATTTCGGTTCGTGGAATATTAAAACCCGTTTCGGGTTTTCCATCTTGCCGTGCAACGGCGCTCTTAAAACGAAATCATAGAACTTGAAATTACATTAAATACAACAATAAATGCAACAACAAGAAAAAAATAACACTTTCTGCTGTAAATTTCATAAAATATATTTCTTTTATCGATTAGAAATTATTAAAATTTGTTTCTGGTTTTCCGTTCCGCCTTGTTGCCAAGCAGATCCGGTTCCGGAAGTGGCTTCTGCTGGGTGGAACTTTAACGCTTTAATAGTTGTTGTTGGTAAATATTATGTAGTTTTAATGCAGATCGATCTATATAAGTAGCAAAAACTGTAACCGAAATCTGCGCATGCGTGCACCAAAAAATATAAAAAGAAAGACCGTCACAAAACGAATAATATGTATTTTTTAATTTTCGCACAGGAAAATGGGCGCCGTCGGTTCGACGTTCGTTGCGAGGAATTTCACGGAAAAAGACGTGTCTCCCGACCTGTGGAAGCCGCCCACTTACGACCCGCTGTTAGGCTTCCCGAATGGACGTAAAAAGAGGGAAATGATAGCCACGCAAGAGGAATTAATAGCGGCCAAAGTTCCGTTGAACGACCGCGATTATTGCGCTCATTTGCTGCTCGATTACTGGAAATGTTTACACGCCAGTTATCCGTTCGTGCAGCGATACTGCGGGCACGCGAAACACACTTACGTGACGTGCCAGTTCGAGGATTTCGTCCTGCGTATGAAGGAGTACGAGCGAGAGAGACGTCTCAAGAAAAGAGAGAAGCGAGTTAAAGCGAAATGTCGCCGCGAGATGGAGGATGTTTAATATGGAGTCGATATTGTAAATAGTTGTTTAATGTAGAAATTACGATAGAATAAATGATATTAGTCTGGATTTGAGTTTGGAAACGATTTGAATGAATAAATATCGGTTTTTTGAGAGAAAAAGGTTTGATTTTGGTTTTTTTTCGACTAGAAATGGAGAAAAGTTGATGCGATTACCTGGGAAGATGGCGGCGGCGAGTAAACATGGCGGAGTAAACATTGCAAAATGAAAGATTGATTAATGGTTTTAAAAATGATTTGAGGAGTCGGGAAGAAATGATTTGCAACAATTGACAAACTTTAATTACGCTAAAAGGCAGTGCTTCATTTCTTTTGCTGCTGATGTTATTTTAATGTGTTTCAAATGTAAATTTTAAAAACATTTTCGTGTCTTTTATATATCAATACGTACACAAAAGAGAAATAAAAAAAATAAACATTTACAATCCACGAATTAAAAACAATAATTATACAGTAATAATAATAATAATAATATATACTTTTTTCTTATGTATAAAATCGAATTTGAGCCCAATTACTGCATGATTTACGCTTTTATACTAATTTCTTTGACTAGTATTTCGATATAGCATGATCAAATAACAACAAAAAAAGGAAATAAAAATATATTTTTTTTTTGTATATTTCTTGTTTTTATATAAAAAAAAAAAAGAAAAAGAAAAAAGCAATTTAAGTAAAAAGGCTGGAATGAAATACGTCGGAAAAGTGTCGAAAATTGGTGAAAAAGGAACAAAAAATCCCTGAAATTCAAATAATACTGAATTTAACATTTGTTTTTGTTTTTCTTCCCAGTTTAAGTCATGATATGGAGCCAAAATAATAATAATAATAATAATAAACGACAACAAAAATTGCAAAAAATTCCATAAAAACATAAAAATTCAAAAAGAAAAAAGTCAGTGAATGTTCATTGTATTTTCCTTCTCTCAGCGCGCTCCTTCTGACTCTTCATGTAAGTGTTGTAAAAAAAGTTAGCGAACAAGACGAAATACGAAGCGTACATCAAAAGCGAGATTTTGATATTCTCAAAGTTCGTGCCGCACTTGTCGCCACGTATGAGCGCGCCGTACGCCCACCAGTTGACGTACAAACCGACCACCATCTGCAGCAGCTGCGCCGTAGTGATGGCCATGGCGACCGGTCGCGGAATGGCGAATCGCAGCGCCTTGAGAGCGTAGTACGAGTACATGGCCGCGTGCACCGTATAGTTCATGAGGATGAACCAGCGCGCAGCCGCGATTTGCTGCTGGTAGCTGTACCACGTGTACAACAACACCGTCACGTGATGATACCAGTGCAGGAAAATGAGTCGCTGCTTGCGCAGGATGATGAACACCGTGTCGCCGAGCTCGGGCACTTTGCTCAGCGTGAACAGCCAGACCCAGAAGCCCGTGACCGGGTTGGCGTGGTTGTAGCTCGTGCTGCACACCGTGTACTGGAAACCGTACTTGTTCCACACGTGCAGCATTTCCGGCAGGGTGCGGCACGTCCCGATCACGCTGAACACGGCCAGGCTGAGGTTCCACACGGCGAGTGTCGTGCGCAGCTCGAACCGCGCACGCGAGATCATCCAGTGCTTGCCGAGGAATATGAGCAGCATGTAGATGCCCACGTAGAAGAAGCACAGTTTCCAGTGCGACTGCATCCAGTTCATTTTCACCTTGTATTCAAATTCCTCTTCGAAATCAAACACGTACGTGTAGTTGATTCGTGTCTCGATTAATTCGTTCTTGATCATCGTGCCGGAGCGAGCTGGAATGATTTCACGAGGCTTTTTCGACGGGCGCTTGGTGCAGAGTGCGGCCGACTCGCCGGTTGGAGGCTCAAATCGAAGCGGCCGATGATGATGTCACAGCGCCTCGCGTCAATACTGTTTCGTTGAATAATGTCTGGCGAGGGCGATGGTGGCGGCCTCGCGCGCTGGTAACTGGTGGTTTAATCGCGCCCTAGTGTCTCCTCGCAACGTTTGACCTGGTTCCGCGAATTCAGATTTCACGGTCAATAACCACCTGCGAGGTGTGGTTTTTAAAGCGTTTTTTAAAAAAATAAAAAAATGTATTTCTTTTCTTGTGTTTAATAAATATCGGAAAATTGTAATTATTAGGAACCGGAAGTAGGATGGAATAAAACACGTGATGGATGGTTCGATGAGGTGATGTGTTTTATCGTGTTGGATTTTATATTTTTATTATATTATGTGTGTCTGTAGGAAGGGTGGGGGTCAAGGTTCTGGAATGCGGTTACTGAGACCTAATTGCATGATAAAAGGCAGAGGAGAAATGAGTTGGATGCCTTTTTAACCTCAATCGACACGAATTGATTCGTTCGCTAAATGTGACGTTCGAAAGTAAAATAAAGCAAAACCGCCCAGCGACGA
This sequence comes from Strigamia transsilvanica, assembly GCA_034701245.1. Lineage (NCBI taxonomy): Eukaryota > Metazoa > Arthropoda > Chilopoda > Geophilomorpha > Linotaeniidae > Strigamia > Strigamia transsilvanica. The sequence goes on along the minus strand of JAQIXU010000967.1, from coordinate 9,655 downwards.
TTTGCGGCATTAAAATATCAATTATTTAACTTGTTGCTTTATTGTTTATTTATGTGCGTAGGTGGGTGTGCGTGAACTGTAAAGAAATTAAATGAATTTTATTTATTTATTTATTTATTTATATATATTTTTTGTTAGTTTCGTATTAATTTTGTTTTCGATTCGGGTACGCGGAAATGGATTTTTTTGTGAGTGGATTTGAATTTTTATGAATGAATTTGAATTTTTTCGTTTTCTTTTGTCAGGAATTCTTTTGTTGGAGACTTTCATAATTTTGAGGTGTAATTATGCGAAAGTTTGCTCCGGTTTCCCACGATAGCTTCTTAATGTTGAAGAAATTCGATAACAAGTGCTCCGAAATTATTACGGGCGTGCTCCTGTGGGTGTTTTTTCGTACTAATTACTAGCGGCGCCGTGTGTTGGTTTTGTGCGGTGAATTATTCAATTGTTGGCACATCCTCATACTTTTACTATATGTGGCACGGCGTACTGGTTCCTTTTAATTCACAATCTTATTTCCTGTTATTTTTTTTTCTTCTTCGTGATTTCGTGATGTTGGAATTTCCGTGAGACATATTTACGAGCTCGATGGCTGGTTTTTCGAGGTCTAGTTTACTGAAATGTTTGAATTTTGATTTTTTTTTCCATTTTTGGCGCACGCGCACGTGTAATGAGTAATATTACAATAAACAATGGATTTTTTGACCGAGTCTGCGCCATGTTTCGTGTGTTTGAATCGATGTAAAAATTGCGTTGTGGTTTTATTTATGTTGTTACACTAAGGCCCTTTTAGGTCACGGACCCATTTAGGTCACGGGCCCTCCGCCATCAAAGCGGATGTTAAAATGGGTGGCCACTGTTTCCTGTCCCGGTGACCCGAAAGGAACCCTTTCGGGACACCGGGACAGGAAGCTCAAAACCGGGACATGTCCGGAAAACTGGGACCAATGGCCAGTGGCCACCCATTTCATGAAAATTTTGAAGAAACTCGTGAAATTTTGCAATTTTGAAATTTATAGAATTTTAATTTTTTTTTTTCGGAAATTTTTGAATTTTTGGATTGTTTTTGTTTTTTACGTAAATCAATTTTGTCGCAATTATTCATATTTCTGGGGCGCCAAAGGATTTTTGCCAGTCTGACTTCAAGCAGTTGGTTTCATCAGGGTGAGCAGATGTTTTGGGTTTTGGATGCTTTGTTCCAGTGTCCCGAAAAACTTTCTCGGTTTTTAAAAATCAAATCGTGTCATTGGTTTAATTTGGGCCGATATTATACACGCAGTAGCGGATTTACACTATATTGGGCCTTTACAGTGGTGAGCTCATCGATTGCTGGAGTCGGAATTTGCATATTTGGCGCCAGTGCAGAGATATGGGTGAAAGACCGAGTTTTTTCCTACTAAAAAGTGCTTGAAACCTCGGTATCTGGCAATCAATGTCGCCCCCACTCTCCAGACATTTTTTCGTATTTAGTGCCATAAGTGGGCCTAAAAACATAAACGGAGCATTAAACAACAAAACTTGTTGTCGCGTTATTCCAATGGGTCGGTTCGTTTCGTCGGTTCATTTCGCCAGCTCTGCGGAGTCGTCCGAATAACCCAAAAAATAAAAATGATGCAAGACGTAGGGCACATTTCGGCAACAATAAAGATATTTTTAAACTTAGAAACAGCCATTTTCATCATGGGTGTTTGACCGGTCTCAAAATCTGGAAATTGTAAAGGAAATTGTGGTCAACTGTTTTGCTTAGCCCATTCCATGACCACGCTATCCAGAATACGTGACTCATTTATCCTCAGAATGTCCTAGGTATACCATTACCCCTATGCTTAACCAACTTGAATGCACCTATATAGTGTACTCTTTTTATCATCACTTCCGTACTAACCATTACCAGCAGTGCAGAATTCATTCTTCAAGACACCAGACTTCAACCAAGAATTCTGAATCTGAATCTGAATCTTCTGTGCTACTATAACCAAAAATATTATGTGGTATAAAATTCACTAAATTTTTATTTTATTGTTATTTTAGACAAGTAAATTAACTGAAAAGGAGCCCCAAGCAACCAGGGGTCCTTGGCGAGTGCTCACCGACATTTGAAATGGGCACTGTGTTAAGAAAGATGAAAGGAAATGACATGTTAGTTAGTGGCAGTTCTGTTTATGACATTGTATGCTGGATATTGCATATTGCAGCTTGCCTAATACCAAGTAAGCTTAGTACTCGGATACATTAAGAGCTTTGACAAAACTATATAAAATGAAGTTTTTGTATATGTACAAGCGTGGTCACATAAAATGTTCATGCCGGACCTTGGCATGGGAGTGGATTACTCTAAGTACATTAGTTCATTTTCTTTTCAACAGTTGTGCTTACATAATTCTCATAGAAGAAATTAACAAACAAAAGCAAATATGAAGCATACATCATTAAAGAAGCTTTGATGTTATCGAAGTTGGTGAAGCAACTTTCGCCTCGAACTAGTGCTCCATAAGCCCACCAGTTGGTGTAGAGGCCCACCACCATTTGAAACAGCTGGGCTAGCGTAATCGACATGGCGATTGATCGTGGAACGGCAAATTTCATGGCCCTGAGAGCGAAGTAAGAGTACATAGCCGAGTGGACCATATAATTAACCAATATGAACCATCGAGCAGTAGCGATCAGTTGATGACCCGTATACCAGGTGTAAATCAAAACAGTCACGTGGTGGTACCAGTGGAGAAACGTGAGTTTTTGTTTGCGCAGAACGATGAACACGGTGTCTCCCAATTCCACTACTTTGGACAAGATGAAGAGCCAAGTCCAAAAGGCAACCGTCGGATTGTTTTGATGGTAACTGGCATTGCATATGGTGAACTGGAATCCAAATTTTCTCCAAACTTGAACAACCTCTGGCAGGAAGCGACAAGTGCCCACAATGCTGAACAGAGCCAAACTCAAGTTCCACACAGCGAGTGGTTTGCGCAAATCGATGCTGCGACGCGATCGCATGTAATGTTTGCCGCAGAAGATTAGTATCACGTAGATGGTCGCATAAAGGATTGATATTTGCCAATATGACTGCAACCATTTGATGAAATCACGGACGTCAAAGTTTTCTTCGTAGTCAGATACATAGGTGAACTTGATTCGCGTGTCTGATTGGTTCCCAGGGATCATCTTTGGATGAAAGAGAACGCTCGAATGCTAGATGCTTCTTGGGTGAGTTAAGTAGGTATTGGAAGTGGAAACAAAACAAACACCTGTCATGGCTGCTCCAATTTAAATACAATAGAATGATTGAAAATCGCTTTCTAATTGCACAGGTGTTTTAACAGCATATCTGATTTTTGGAAATTATTAATTACAACAGGTATTTTTCCTATGAATAACAAATGTGCAATCACTTATTTTCACTACAAGGATTTCATGGAAAATTTTGGCACTCTCGCTTAGGTGCGTCAGAGATTCTATCGTATAACCTCGCTTTGGAGGGCATGGCCTAAAATGCCAGTTTGACCACATCTGGGAATCTGATTGACCAATCCTTTTTATGGCATGTCGTAAAAGTCAAATCCCTGGCCGAAAATTTGGAGTCGTTTTATCCGGCATTGCCAGACAAGTCGAATTATGCAGCACCAGGGCCGTGCCGTGCTATGATACAAAGAGGCGGCCGCAGCAAAATCAAAATACAATTTGAACCATTTAATAATTAAAAATCTTTAAGCAACGCTTTTCCATATTGGTCTATGTTATTGCGATATTGATGTACACGATTTATGATTTATCGCACGCCTCTGCCTTAGCACTTTTGGTACCCTTTGATTTTGGTTTCTGGTGCAGGTGCATAGTTGGTGAGCGCTTGCCGAAAAACTTTTGATTGGACAGCGCGAAGCTATTATTTTTGTTTGTGAGATACCACGCGGCCGCTCCTAAAAGCTGAGACCCATCACTTGGTGCACCCAGGGCTGTCGCCCCCTCCACCCCACCCTTATGCAGCCCTGATTACCACATTGCCCGGCCTGCTAGTTCAACTTCACGATGCCAGGAGGAGTTGCTGGTTCCAGAAGTTACCTCCAGGAACCAGGAGGAATGGTGCAAGTTTTATAGTGAACACTACAAAAGGCCAACCTGTGTTGGTAACCAGTCTGGAGAGGATCACCCCTTAACAAGCTTCTTAATCCTTCTTTATCCTTGTTCATAATGTTGACGCTTAAGGAATGGACAGTTATGGCATTCCCAGTACCATGAGTGACACATGGGCTGGATCTTCGACCCACATGAATAAAGGCATTTTGGCTGCACTGCCCACATGGGCAGCATCTTGGTTATAGATGTGTTGCATTGCAAGCAAGCATGTTGGTACTGCAAGAAACCCATTTTGTTTGAATTTGCAATCGTATTAAATTGTCAAATGTCATATTCTCTCATTTTTTTTATTGTCAACCTAACTAGGTTAGCTGAAGGAAAGGACAAAACCTCTTGCCAAGCCAAATTGGCAGAGTGCAATCGTCCTCTGTAATATAAAAGCATCAAAATTAATGCACAATAACTATAGGAGAAAACAATTAGTGTACCATGAATTACAGTTTACATAACCGTAAGATAAAGATATTTTTTCCCTTCATTTTCTTAGTTTAACAAGACTTTTTAACTTTAGTCTGCGCCCGGTAAATTAATGCTAAATTCGAACTGTGCGTCCCATTCTGCGCAAACGATTTTCTAATTCAAGCCCTAATTTAGCCTACTATTAAGCCTAAAATAGCGAAATAATGTAAATAAACAACAATATACCAGTAATTTATAACATGTTACTGAAATATTGTTGTTTACTTTTATTTGTTTGGCATTATTTGGCCAAATATTAAGATTAATCCCGCTAATTATGAACTGGAATTCGAAAATTGTCTGCGCAGAATGGGATGCGCAGTTCGAATTTAGCATCAATTTACCGGGCGCACACAATAGACATCTCTTATACAGGAAATTTAATTTGAAGATAAAAATCATTTTGTTTTAAAAATATGTTGGGCTGGGAAAACCATTGGTGTGGGTTTGTTTGGCTGTTGGAATTCCCAATACTATTAAAAGGTGAGAGATTACCGTTTCTAAAACTTTCTTTCAGTTGAAAATGTCTGGCAAACATGATGCAAACAACCCTTTATTCATAAACAAAAAAGACTCAGTTAAAAATATTCAGAAACTGATTATTCTCATCTTGCATAACTTTTCCACTTCAGAAATTAAAGTCATGCAGAACGAATCTCGCTTTACTATTGCAACATAAAGTGGAACAAAATAACTTTTATAACTTACAAGTCCTAATTAGTTGTCATTGTCAGCTTCACAGCTACAGCTGAATGTCAATTAATTATCAGTCATACCGGATTCAGTTGTGTTTTATTCAAATTGTATAAAAAATTCGTTTAGGATATTTAAAACAAACTGAGTAAACCATTAAAGCAGTTGGAAACAACCACCCTGCAATATGCTTGGCATTGACATCACTTCCATAGACCTAATGTTAAAAGTGTGAAATGAAAGAACAAAATGGAAAATGGTTAACTGTGGCTGTGGTGTGTTGATGCCACTAAGAAAAAGGCCATCTTTATGGCATTGTAAGGTGCACGAATGCATTCATTAAAATGGCTGCATTCTAGTGGGAAATGCAGCCTACTAAGAGTTACAGAGCTACTATATTTTCCCCTGCCAACGGTTGGAACGAAAATAAAACTGTGACCGGACACCGGTCAGTACCGCATCAGGGTTCGCCCTGAGGCACCTCCACATCACCAGATGGAGCTCCAGACCGGAAGAGGTCTTCAAACTTTTTGCAGGGCAGAACCGGAAGTGGGGGCCCGTGACCTTGACCGGTAGGCCCCAGTTCGTTCAGAACTCGCAAGACCTCGCACGTCGCGCATGTCCGAAACCGACAAGAAAGAGAGAGAGAGATAACGAAGGAAGTGACTTAAGCTTAGGAGTCACCAAACGCTGTGCACTGCACGACAAAGCAACTAACGACAATCTTTGACGCCCACACGGTCCTTTGTATGGCTACCTAAGCATGGGGAAACACTTCTGGGAGGCTCCCCTAGACACACAACATAATAAAGAAGGCCAAAACCAACATATGAAATGCATTCTATTCTGTTTTTCCCAGTGAGTGCATCTACTATCCTCTGGCATTCCTGTGCAGAGACTGATGGCCGAATGCCCGAATCCCACTCACAAAACATTCAGCCATTCATCTGAGAAGTGAAAGAAAGGGTCATATACCAAAAGGCAGATATATGAAATTAACAGTTTCAAATGCCTCAGACTCCAAGGAGTCCAGTGCTGGGAGCCGAACCCAGATCCCCAGGTTGCCAGACAGATGGAAGTTAAAAGGAGCCATATTCCTTGTGAATATGCCAGTTTTGTTCGCGATTCTGTTGGATTCCCCTGGATAATTTAATGGGTACAGAACCTGTCGGGCAATCGGGGATCTAGTTACAGAGGAATAGGTACGCATTAGCAATGCCGCTTTAGCAACGGAAGTGGCCCTGAAATCAACTAACCCAACCTAATCTAACCTAACCTGACCTAACCTAACCTAAACTGGTCACCATTTGAATGCGCCGCTAAAGCATCCCAGCACAGGACTCCTTGGAGTCCGAGCCGTTTCTTTCCTCTCAACCAATAATTTGGTAGCAAATTGTGCTTCCTGGAGCAGGTTATCGACCGTTGTATTAGAACTATTCATTTATTTTTTTACATGGTGTTTATTTTGTCTCATTTTATTCTAATACGAATGAATGTTGCACCATTTATCCTCACAGTATTTCCTTTTACGGTAGAGACTGTTGTACAGGAAAACTCTTTTACATGCTTTCAAATTGATTGATTTATTTAGCAGGTTGGTTATTGTGAATGTGCTTTTCATTTGAGCAGTGCAGGAAAGCTGAGAACAGCTGAACAAAAAATCCTTTTCTAAAATCAGGTAATGCAAAAGCGAACTGAGTAACTAACTGACAAAGTGAAAAACAAAATGACAAGGAGAAAAAAAATACCACAACAGATATTTTTCCCCGATTATATAAAACCTTAATGCTTTATTTCCACGAAAGTACACATGAACCGCAAAACTTTTAAAATGATTTTCACAAAGTGCATGCAAAGTTTCTACTTTTGTGGTTTTTGCTGTTTGTATGAACACCAAAACCTACCAATTTTATCGTTTTTACTCACTATTTTTGGTGGCGGAAGCTTCTCCTGGAAGCATTACAAGTTCGACATCCGATCTAAACATTGTGTAGCGGCAATTTTGAAGCAGGTTGTCAAATGTAAAAACCTACTCTGACGTTCCGTTTTTGATGACAATCGGGGCCTGAAGTTCCAAAGGGGGCTCGGGCCCCGACTACGTAGAAAAAATGTTTTGATTTCTGTCTGAAAGCCAGGCAGGGGCCCGTGAAAATTTTATTTTACTGTGCCCAGACCCATTTCGGCTGTTTTTGGTGTCCATTTACAAAAATCAAGTAAAAACAGAATCTTTAAATGCACCTAATGACAAATACAAAACACTTTCTCGACACCTGACATTAATCAATCAGTTTTTCGCCTCCCTTGTTTCCTCATATAGCTATTATAAAACAAATGACCGAACAATGCACAATACGAAGCGTACATTAGCAGAGAAATCTTGATGTTCCAAACGTTTGTATCGCACGGCCGACCGGAAATTATCGCCCTGTACGCGCGCCAGTTGGCGTACAGTCCTCCGAGCATCTGCAGCAGCTGAGCACAGGTGATCGCCATGGCAACGGGTCGCCGAATCTTGAATTTCATCGCTCTGAACGCGTAATACGAGTACATGGCAGCGTGCACCGAGTAATTCATCAACACGAACCACCGGGCACTGGGGATCAACAGCTGGGTACTGTACCAAGTGTACAATAAAACAGTCACGTGGTGGTACCAATGGAGAAAGCGAAGGGGTTGTTTGCGCAGCACGATGAACGCGGTGTCGCCCAACTCGAGCACCTTGGAGTGCATGAAAAGACAAAACCAGAACTGAATGACCCCGTTGTGGTCATACGAAGTCGGATCGCAAACGGTGTGCTCGAAGCCGTGCTGTAGATATTCGGCCAATATCTGGGGCAGAATTCGGCACATGCCGATTATGCTGAACGCCGCCAAAGTCCAGTTCCAGACGGCTAAAGTGGCGCGTAATTGGAACGCGTCACGCGAGCTCATCCAGCGTTGGCCGAGGTGGATGAGCAGCAGGTAGACGGCGGCGAACACGAACGACAGTTTCCAGTAGTTGCGGATCCAGACTAGATGAAAGTCGTAGTCGAAGTTTTTCTCGAAAGAGAAGACGATCGATGCGTTCATTTTGCTTTTTTGGTTGAGGATTTGCGATTTGTGGGCTTTTGATTTTCAGTTGAGTTTATATGCAAAATACAAGTGCGGAAATAGTTTAAGCCAATTGTGTGTGCGGGCTTTCAGACGATTTTTATGAAGGTGTTAGTCAGTGAGTTATTTGACGTTACTATAATAGAAAAGCTGGTGTCAAAAGTGTGCTTTTATGAGCACAAAATTTATATTTTTTAGGTTTTGATTTTGTTATTTTTACCTTGTTTTTATTAATTTTTTTATTTTATGCCAGAATTTCATCAAAGCAATTGCGTTAGTTGTTGTTGGATTTATGTAATTGAAAAACAAGTGTTTGTATGGCTGGTGTGAAGGTTTGCGAGAATTTCAAGGTATTCTGTTTGATTGGCATACGCTGTTAATTGGTTCGGTCGATTATTTTGTTAAAATTTTAGAAAATTGTGGTCGGATTGAGAGTTTTGGTGTTGACTGTAAATTGAAATGCTTGGTTGGCACATTTTTGAAATAAATGCTACAATGGTTGCTCAAATCATAAAGTGTTTTAATTACTATTTTTTGAATCCAGGATGCAAGGGCGGGTTTAAATGACCATCCCTTTGTGAAAGAATTTAATTTTTTGGCCCAAAAATTCATTTTTTTGGTCAAAAAACTAATTTTATTTGTTGCCAAAAATTTGGTATACATAATTTCTTTTTTGTACCATAAATTCATTTTTGTACCATAAATTCAATTTTTGTACCATAAATTCATTTTTGTACCATACATTCATTTTTTGTATAAAAAATTTCATTATTTTGTACCAAAGACTCGTTTGTTGTACAAAAATTCATATTTAAGCCCAATAATGTACCCAAGAGCAATAAAATTCATATTTTAGGCCAAACACAATCATTTTTTGACCAAAAGCAGTAGATTTTTTTACTAAAAAAATCCAATTTTTGATTAAAAACGTCACATTTTTTATTAAAAACGTCACATTTTTTTATAAAAACATCACATTTTTTATTAAAAACGTCACATTTTTTTATAAAAACGTCACATTTTTTATTAAAAACGTCACATTTTTACCAAAAACCAAATTTTGACCAAAAACATCCAAAATTTGACCAAAAACCTTCAAATTTTGACCAAAAACCTCCAATTTTTGACCAAAAACCTCCAATTTTTGACCAAAAACCTCCAATTTTTGACCAAAAACCTCCAATTTTTGACCAAAAACCTCCAATTTTTGACCAAAAACCTCCAATTTTTGACCAAAAACCTCCAATTTTTGACCAAAAACCTCCAATTTTTGACCAAAAAC
>JAQIXU010000966.1:0-22315 GCA_034701245.1 Strigamia transsilvanica | reverse complement strand
CCTCGCGTCGAATCGAGAGAAGCACCTACTGTTCGAAAGAAATAATTTCCAATTACTACTCCACCGACTGCAATCCACTTTACTCGATGTGCAGTCAGCAGTCACGTGATAAATGAATGCGGAGAAAATCCTGGCTAGTTAAATGTGGCAGTGAAGCAACTAATTCTGTGTGTCGCACATGTGCGCTCGTGATCATGACAGCAGATTTTGCCATTCAAGCTACGCGACATTAAATTAACGTTCAATGGGTTTAGTGGCTTTAGCTTAGATTGGTGCAATTTAGTATTTTGGATTGTGGATCGGGTTATCTTATCCAGTAAAATTCATGTCGCTGTCAAAGCCAAAATCACTGAACGAAATTCTGATTTAAATAAAAATTAAATGAGTTGAGTTCCGGTCTGACTAACGAACGAGACGAGCGTCGTTGTTCTGGAGCAGGTGGAGCAGGTGGAGCAGGTGCAGCTGTAGTTCGATTTGTTTAAAAGACGGTAATTAATTTTTAAGGATTTGTTTTCGGTTGTGATAATCAAGCTTATTTTTTCAATTTGGTTTCTCTTTCGTTTACAGCGCTACGAGTACTGGCTGGAGGAGTAACTCGTGTTGTCACGATTATTAATATTAACTGCTACTGCATCTGTTAATTAATTAATTAATTAATTAATTAATTAATTAATTAGACATGAATATATTGAGGATTAAGTCTAAGTTGCATTTTGTGTTTTAGTTTACGATCGATTCACGCAATAAGTTTGAAATGCGACTCGCGTTCGTATGTAAATTTTATTTTATTTTATTTTATCTAAATTTAAATTTCAACATTTGAATCCGTAATGTGAACGTGCGAAGTGACTTTCAAATCCATGTTTTCGGAAACGATCAATCTAAATTGATGTCAAACTCAGACTCAAACTGTGTCAAATGTAATCACCCTGGATGCATTAACATTTCGACTTTTCGACATTTCGTTGCTTTTAATTACACCGTTTGCAATCATCTCGATTCCCAACGCCGCTCGTCGCCCGGAAACCATTTAAATTTCATTTCAAACCATTTCGAACCTCGAACCGTCATTAATATAAATTCTTTTCTCAGCCATTTTTATTAGGAATCGACGCAGTCTTGGCAATTAAAGATGAAAAAGTGTGAGAGATAGACAGTTTTTGCACGCACGTGATACGTGGTACGTGATGCGTGACGTCACCGCGCGCCGTGCGGATGGCGCGCTCACTCGGATGATGGGAGTCGGGGCTCGGCAGGGCAGGCAGGGCAGGCAGGGCTCCTACAACTCCAACTCCAATTCCAACATTTTGGACATGAACCGCACAAACGCGTCGCTGTCGCTGCTGGTGTTGTCGGAAGCGGCGCCCGCGTTCAACGAACAGCGACTCGTGAAAAGCGTCGTTTTGGCAGCGATGGCCATCGCGTCCCTCGTGGGCAACGCGGCCACCCTGGTCAGCCTGTACAGGTCGAAACGGCGCACAGTGTCCACCATGTACATGCTGATTACGCAACTGGCCATCGCCGATCTGTTGGTGACAATTTTCTGCGTCGTGCCCGAGTCGGTGTGGGCGGCCACGGTGCAGTGGCTGGCCGGCGACGCGCTCTGTAAAATCGTCAAATACCTTCAGATGTTCAGTCTCTATTTATCCACGTTTGTTCTAGTTCTCATTGGGATTGATCGTTTTATCGCCATCAGACTTCCGATGGACAGAAGCGACGCTCATCGCAAGTGCAATTTGCTCATCGCCTGCGCCTGGCTCGTCAGTGCCCTCCTCAGCATCCCACAGGTAAAAATCAATCAAATGTATCCGACCCAGCACTTGTGCAAAGTAAAGAATAGCTGAAAGGGTTCTAGTAGTAAATTTACACTCCACACTGCGATTTATGGCGCTAACAAGTAAGAGTAGCGTACACTGAAAACATGCTGGGTGATCCAGGTGATCAATCTTTATATATTTTCACTTTTATTACGATGCACTAAAGATATTTTTATGGAACATTTCACTCTCACTTGGGCAAAAGACACGGGAACATGTACAAACAAATGGGATCAATAGAAAGTTTAATCCTTTGCTTCTTAAAACTTCTTGCGCGTATCAAGTACATGGAGAAATGTTCCTTGCTGTCGTTAAACTCAAGTTAGAAATGCAAATGACCGTGTTGGAATATTATCCAGTTGGTCATTTCATAGTGAATAAAGGGAGGAAGTAAAAGTGTAACAGTGCCAAGTGGCTTGATTTTCTTTGCTGCAGAGTCAGTCTATTGGGGTCTATTTGTTGGGTAGAAAATTGCGACTGGTTTTTACAGCAAGTAGAACTTTATCAAACTAAGCTTAATAAGGGAAGAGAAATGATTTATTTCAATAGACGACAGGGATGGGCATGGGCATGGGCATGGGCACCCTCATCTCGCTTGAAAGGATTCTGGAATGGAATGAGCGGTGAAACCAAACAACATCGCGAACTAGATCAAAGGATGGTTTCCTACACACGCTTCCATTGAAGAATTTGAAGCCGTCGAAGTTCTCCACAAACAAAAGATTTTAAAGTTGTCAAACTTAAATTTTTGTCACAAAATCAACAATTGCCTAAGATCAGACAAGTGCACTGGCAGTTGGAATTGTTTTGATTTGAATTTCTTATTTAAATTTTGTTTGAATTTGTCACTTGAAAATGTGGTTACCTTATCCAACATGAATGACTTCTCCAAGTCATTCTAGTGGAAACTAAGATTTGGAGAAAGAGATAAAAGGGACGGATCTAAATGGCCTTTTTATATGTTGATAAGCTTCTTAGACAATAAGTTATATACTCAGTCGGTCACGTGACGGAGAATGTTGCACATTTAAAGCTGAAATGAGATCTGTAGATATACAAGTACTTGTAAATGAGAGAAAAGTTGTTGAAATGATAATTGACGAGGTAACAAATGATAGTGTAATGTCGAGTTTAAACTCATCAAAACTTCACAACTTGTTCAGTGATTATTTTAAGCTTTTAATCAAAGACCTGTATGGATTTTTGGACCTCTGCAGCTCCACCCACCACCACACCACCTCCTGCAACGCGGGTTCTGCACCCAATAGTTTCATCACACTTAATCAACTCTTGAAAAGAAGTGGAAACTAATTTTAAAATTCTTTACTCACAAGTCAGACTATTTTTTATCTGAGGGCCTTAGGTCGCATTTAATCTATATTCCTGCGCTCTTTTTGAAACTTTGAGATGAACACAAGTTTGACTCTTTCTGCAGTAATTTTAAGATTTTCATATTTACTATTGGCATAAGAAAGTGGATCTTTTGGACCTTTGTTGCAAAGATAAAAAAGAATATACGATACTACGGTCTAACCTTGTCATAACAAATCACCATTGCCGTTTGCTCCCAAACCTTTATCATTCTGTGCACCGTAGTCGGATTGTGGATGGTGGAAGTTTAAACAGGCAAGCGTGGAATTGCGACGCGTGTTTTATCGGAGTCGGGGGCAAATACTCACGGAGTTTTAGCTACAAGGTATGATCAAATGTCAAGTTATTTTACAAGCTTCTAGCAAGTTGGTTCATTATGCTAATTCAATTTGAATGCTAATCTGTTCTTTATAGTGTATTTTTAAAATTTAGCTTTTGTCTTCGCCTTTACTTGGCATTTAACAAATGTGTTAAATTTTTATTACCAACTCTGAAATTGAAGCCAGACAACTTTAAGAGAGCGCACACGTTTCCTAAATAAAGACAATGTGTTCTGACATAAAGACCCCATAAAAATGTTTTTGCAATAATAAGATTACAGAACTACTCAATGGTCAGAGAAGCAACCGTGCTAATGAAACTTGTTCAACCACATCTACAAGGTCATTTTTCAATTTAAGGTTCCGGCCAGAGTTATGGTGGCCCAAAAGGACCAAACTGATATTTTGAAAAAACTATCGAAATATGCACATAGTCCAGATCCAGAAGGACCATATATGCCCGATTTTGGTGTGGCCAGTGGTACCCTGTGGGTAAGAGCTCCTTTGTTCAAAGTTATATTTCAGCGCCCAAAAATGTACTATTGTCTCGAAATGTCTCGAAATGGCACCACAACCTGCTCACCCGCACAGGGCGGCCGTGGCTCTTGCTAGTGGCCCATGCTAACAAAGTGGGCCAGTCGTGGTCAGATGTATAAAGAAACTACTTGTCTTTGGTTGCATAAGTTTAAGACAAATACAGCGAAAGATATCTGGTGTGATGCTAAAACAAGCTCATTTATTAGACAGATAATGAAAGACAGATAATGAAAAACAAAGGTAAAACTAGGGACAATCCAGGGCTGGATCCAGGTCTATCAGCGTCCTGCAAGATTTTTCCGCCTCCTGTGCAAAACTGAGCAAAATATTGCAAAATGGAACAAAATGGAACAAAATGGAACAAATCGCAAGAAACCGACATCTGAGGCGGCCCTGGTTTTCGGGCCCCTTGTAAATTCCTTAAAGGCCCTTAGGCCATGGCACGAAAACTAAACTTGGTCTTTTTTGGTGGTTTTTCAACTACGTAGTATTAATGCGAATTTCGGTGCACTGTCTGATCGTGCGATGTTTTGCAATGACTTGTGAAAGTTTCGTTTCACAGCTGATAAGAAATATTCTAGATATCACGGCTCGTTTCGTGTAATAGAATGATGCTGGTGGCACTTGCTATCAGAACATATTTTGACACGAATTGCTTCGCTTGTCATGTCACACACTGTGTTTGCATTTTTATTCTCCTGTCCAACCAATCAATTCCACTTTTATTTCATCCTTTCAAACATTTCTCTGGGCTTGAATCTTTCAATCTTCTCTTAAATCTCCTCACCGCCTGGTGGCGAAATTGGCGAAACTGACGAAACTCAAATTGTTTTCCACATTAAAGAAAGAAAGAAAGAAAGAAAGAAGGAAAATGAAACGTGACTTTCTAACATTATAATTCTAATTGTAAAGGTTAGCAGTAGCAGTAGCATGTGCGGGTTTCATCTTGGAATGAATTTAGAGATTCAGCCTCCACCATCTCGAGGGAATTGCGCGCTGATAATATCATGTTTCACCTGCACTCGCAGCTAACTTGGCTGAATCGGCAAGTGCTTGATGAAGATGAAGATGAAGTTCACCTTGTCCATCAATTTAAAGAGGCAGATTTACTAAATCCGAAGAGCGAACCATAAAAGAGAAGGTTTTGCCTTCGCTGTGTGAAATATTAAAGGGTTTTTTTGTGCTGTAATTGCGCCGTAAAACCCTAAAACCCTAAAACCCTATGGGGCATTTGAAATGTGATTGTGATTTCGCAATATTATTTCTTCTTCTTCACTTTTGTATGCAATATGCAATATGTAGAACGTGTTTGAAATTGAAATGATAAAAAAGTTATCATTTCTATTTCTAAATGAAATTTTGTTTGATAATGTGCAGCTCAAATAGTCAAATTGGCTAGTAAAACTTGGACAATAAAATGCTTGATGTTTTTAATTCACTGAAAATCGAGTTAGATTTAGAGGCGACATTTTTATGTTTTCTAAATCATAAGTCTGGCGTACGATGGACGCTGAATTCCAAGCATTGAATTATGGCGAAATGGAAAATATTTATTCCTCTTTTCTTTTCTTTTCTTTTCTTTTCTTCTTTGTGCGATCCATCACACGAAAAAATAAAGAGACGGTCCTGCATGTGACAAGTGATGGATGATACACTGGGGCACTTGAAAATGCTACTAAGTGAAGCGTAAATACGCTGTCCACTAAATCACTTCACGGGTCACTGGTTGGCAAAGCAAATAGATTCTTCTCTCGAATCAAACATTCGTGATGTTCTACAAGTAAGTTATGTGCGCAGAGAAAGAAATCAGATATCATTAATCTTCGGATAAAGCGCAGGTGTTGCGAATTCCGAATTCCGAATTCCGTACAAGCGCGCACCATTGCACCAATGAGTTGGGCAATGATCATTTGTCTCTGTAGCCGTAAACAAGATAGGAGAACACTTTAATCGAAACATGCGTAGGCCAATTAGAGCAGAGGGCATTTGTCGCGAGTTTGAGCTTACTTGTTAGTGTTGGTGGTATACGAGTACAGTCACATAATTTGAATAATGAGCGCTTTGTAAATAAACCGGAACATAATCAACACATTAATCTGTTTGTTATTGCAGATGTTCATTTTCCGAGTTCGTCGAGGACCTTTTGTACAGGATTTCTACCAGTGCGTTACCTACGGCTACTACACGAGCGAGTGGGAAGAACAACTGTATACAACAGCCACTTTGGTGCTCATGTTCATCTTGCCGTTGCTCACTATTCTCACCACTTACATTTGCACCTTTTGCACTATAGCACGTAAGTGGATCGATCGCAATCGCGAGGCTAAATCACAATCCTACTTACAAATACCCTACTTACAATGTATTCACACTAACTTGCACGTATGAGAACACTTTTCGATGGTGCGAGTGATGACGTGTGGACTATGCGATATGCCGATATGCATCGCAAATGAAACCAAAGACAAAATTATTTCATTCTGTTTTGTTTTTAGGCAATGAACAAGTGTTTCGGGAATACGACTCGGACAAGCAGATGCACGTTTCGCGTCAAAAGCTGTTCCGGAAAGCGAAAATCAAATCGGTGCAAATCACCGTGGTGATCGTGTTGGCATTCGTCGTGTGTTGGACGCCGTACTACACGATGATGATAACGTATATTTTCCTCGACCCGGAAGCGCAGTTGAGCCAGGAAGTGCAAGCGGGCATTTTCTTCTTCGGAATGTCCAATTCCATGGTGAATCCCATCATATACGGCGCTTTTCATCTGCGCAAACGAGGCGGCAAACGCAGGTACTTGTCGAGTATGTCTCAATCACAGTCGACCATCAGTGTGAGGAAGAGGAAACACGCCGCAACTGCTCCTACTTTTACTGCTACTACTGCTATTACTGCTACTGCTCCGGCTCCGGCGTGCGGTGTTACAGTTGTGGAAGAGGAAGATGATGTCTTTTCAAAAATGGCTACCAACATCTGATAGTTTATTTTATTCACGTGCTAATTAATAGTTTAAAATGTCCATTGTGTAAACTGAGCCGAGTGGAGCCGAGTTAAGCCGAGTTCGCGGGATCTGTGCGTCATCCGTTGGGGAAAGTGAGAGACAAGTGCTTTTCATGCGTGTCGTTAGACAGTTGAATCTAATAAGGTTGGAAAACAATTCGATTGACAAGCGAGACGAGTTTTAACAACGGGGTAAAAAAAACAAAGGTTTTAATTTTGATTTTGTTTTGTACAAAAATTAAACAATTTCGTTAATTTCCTTTTCATAATTGTTAACTGTTGATTGTTTCGTGTACGAGAATTCAAAAGACGAGCTTCTTGGCCGAGCTTCCAGCTGCAAAGAGAGAGAAACATTTTAAGTGATTGACCGTAAATTCCGTGACGAAAAAACCAACCGGGTTCGTCGTCGTATAATAGTTTTCTCTTGAGCCCTGCACGCGCGTTTGGTTGTGCTTCGTCACTCGCTTCCTTCTTATTGAATGACAGCGACGCTGGTTTGGGCAAAAAAGGACCGGGAGTCGGAGCTGGCCGATTGCTAAAGTAAGGCAACTTCAAAGCCTGAAATTTAAATTTAAATTTAGATTTAAAATTAAATTTGTCATGCCCAATTCGATTTCTATTTCTATTTCTATTTCTATTTCGATTTGCATGTCAATTACTTGTGTACAAGTGGCACGGCTCAACGGATTGAGGGGGAATAGTTTCTCGAGAAGTTGCAGCAGGTCTTCCGGAGCAGCTGTGAAAATGTGTTTGAGCGGGGTGCTGGGAAACTGCTTGAATTGCACGTAATCTGGCAGCATAGTCAATCCCTGAAATGTACGCAATTCACATTACAATCGAGTCAGTTTGATTCCAATTCGTTTAATTTCAGCTTACGGGCCAGATCTCTTCGTTCGGGGTCCCTAGTGCTTGAAATATGCGACTCAGTTGATCCAAATCAGAGTCGCCGGGAAGAAAGGGAACCTAAATGAAAATAAGTTTAATTTATTTAGTTATTTCTTAATTGTTTTGGTTAAATTTAATTTACTCTTAAGAGAAGTTCGGCTAAAATACATCCGACTGCCCACACGTCGACTCCAGTTCCGTACATTCTGGCACCGAACAGTAATTCTGGTGCTCGATACCATCTGTGATCATTACATTACATTACATTACATTTCAGGCGCTTGAATTTAATTCGTAAGTTTTCAATTACCTCGTGACAACTTGATGCGTGTAGACCCGGTTTGGCGAACCGAAAAACTTGGCCAAACCGAAATCGGCGATTTTCAACACACCGAATTCGTCGACGAGCAAATTGTTTGGTTTCAAATCCTATCAATTTAAACAAAAAGGCTAAGAAATGCATTTCTTGATTAAACATTGAAATTTGGTACTCTATGCAGGATCCAATTCATGTGTAGATACTCCAATCCCTGGAATGCCATCAATATATAGGATTTAATATGCGCTATTGTTAACACGATGCTTGTATCTTTGACTATAACCTGAATAAAAATTACCGGTTTATTTTCAATTATTTTCAATTATTTTTCAATTTTTAAATTATTCACCTCCAAATCCGTATCCATGTAGTCGAACACGAGGGAAACGTTGGATTTGTGCCCGAATACATCCAGCAACTGGAAACATAAAAAAAATATATAAAATGAGAAAATGACCTTAGCGCTTTATTTAACTTACTCCGATAATATTTGGATGATTTAGTTCTTGTAGTAATTTAATTTCTCGTAACGCGGTTCGATTTATTCCGTCTTTCACTTCCGTTTTGCTTCCCAATTTGATCTGTAAACATTTTCATTCGGTTAAAGTCACGCAAACTGCTCGTTTTATCAATCCTACCTTTTTAACGGCCACTATTTTACCGTCGTTGAACGTATCCCGCGTCTTATACACGGTAGCAAATTGCCCTTCGCCGAGAAAGTCGATTTTTTCGTACCGCTTTAACTTATCTTCCGCCATTTTGCTTAGAGAGATGACACTGGTAACCACGACGACGGCACTATCCTGCAGCTGCAGTTCGCGCCCGGTATCTTAATATTAAAGTCGAACTGCGCATCCCATTCTGCGCAGACAATTTTCTAATTCCAGTTTTAATTTAGCCTAATATTAGGCCTAAAAATGCGAAATAATATAAATAAACAACAATATACCAGTCATTTATGACACGGTGTTGAAATATTGTTGTTTTCTTTTATTTGTTTAGCATTATTTGGCCGAATATTAAGCTTAGTTTTGCTAAATCTGAACTGGAGTTTGAAAAACGTTTGCGCAGAATGGGATGCGCGAACCGTAGAAGAAACGTCGAGTAACACTAAAACCAAACGATAATTTCCGTTCCATTTTCACACTTAGAGTTACCTCGTTATCGTTATGTTGTGATTGCTGAGCACGGGAGTGGGGTAAGGTTTATCTGCGCGATAAATTCGATCGCGTAGCAGTTAATGTTATTGGAAACGTGTATGAAAAGTTAGAAACAAAACGTGCACACGTTGAATGCGCGTAAGAAGAGAAAAGAAGCGAGTAGAAAGCGTTTACATATTGTTTACATTTTGTTTACATTATGTTTGTCATTTTTGTGCCGATCCGTGCAATTCGAGAATGATTTTTTTCAATATGTCGGAAATATTAATTGTTTTTAATTGTCGCCAGATTTCTCATCAGTTCGCGAACCATGTAATAGATCTGTTGGGAATCGAAAAAGCTAATGGCTCAAATCAAGAAATTGGCCGTGTTTGGAACGAGGACGAAGTCGAAAGCGCGACGAAACGACGACTCGTCGTCCGATTGCAGTGACAGCAACGACAGTTTAATCCGTTACGATTGCGAAACGAATGCTCAGTGCACCTCGAACAATTTAGCCGATTTCCTACGCGGCCGCGAATTGGGCAATCAGAAAGTGCAACCGATGCTGCTCGACACGGAGTACGGAACGCGCCAATTGCTAATCAAAAGTCTCTTGCAAGAGACCGAAATCCCACTCAAGTACATTAATAAAGTGTTTTGTTCGAAATGGCTGACGGGCCAACAAATTATATTCGGCACGAAATGCAACAAAGTAACGATACCGATAACGAATCTGAATTAACATTTGAATGAATTGATTGAATTAATTCAATTAATGAATTAATTTACTTGCAGCTCATCGTATTAGATTTAAACACATCGCAGATGGTCCTCATTCCCAGTTTGGATAGCAGCAGAAACAGTATTCAGCCGGAGATTGCGTGCGGGATTCATACGATTCAAATGAATCCATCACGCACTTTATTAGCCACTGGAGCTGCCAATCCAAATGACGTGGCCGTGTACAAGTTACCGACAATGGACCCTGTGTGTGTGGGAGAGGTGAGTGAATCCAAATGAATAAATGTCGTGATTTGTAAGTGATTTGTACATAGGGAGCGCACAAGGACTGGGTTTTCGACATCGCTTGGTTGGACGACACGTTTTTCGTGACGGGTGAGATGTTTTACTTTTACTTTGAAATCGGTATTGTTTTATGGAATTGATTTTGATGGATTTGTAGGTTCGAGGGACACGTCTCTAGCGCTGTGGCGCGTCGACGACACGCAATCGAATTGCCACAGCAGCGGGGTTCCTTCTCATTACATTATGCACCCGTTAATCGTTCGCCAGTGTCAAAAAGCGGAGAAAGTTCGTGCTTTAGCGTTTAATAATAAGTGTAAAGTGAGTTTTTCAACAAATACTTCTTTGCAAATTGTTAATTGGTTTAATTTTGCAGGAAGTTGTTGCTTTATCATTGAATGCGTTTCTGCATTTATACGACGTAGAATCTTTTCGACAAGTAAATTTTATTTTCTACGCATTGAATTTATTGAATTTGTTGATATTATTGAATGTATTGATTGATTTGTGTTAGAAATTATCATGGAAACTGCCGAATCAACAGGAAAATGTGTGTCTCTCGATGCAGCCGGAAGTTAGCCTTTATGCGGTTGGTTCTAAATCTCACGTGACGTTAATAGACACCCGCACCCTATATCCGATAAAAAATATTCCGTCCGAAAACGAATCATGTAGTAAGCATCAGTTCCGAACGAAAAAAAGCACGCATTATTCAAAAGAACTGAGCACTTTTTGTCAAAAACAAATTCTTTTAAGATGTTCGATCCGTGAGCTTCACCGGAAACATTCTGACCATCGGCACCGGCGTCGGACTCATATTATTCTACGACATTCGCGCCGACAAATACTTGGGAGTACAAACCACGAATAATAATCACGGCAAGCAAGAAACGAAGCAAATCATACTAAAAGCGACCAAAGGATGGGTGGTAATTTCGATTTAATTTCGATTTAGCCGATTTAGCAGCTTAAATCGATTGAATGTTAATTAATTAATTAATTAATTAATTGTTGACATTTCAGTATCAGACCGACGCATTTAGGGAAGTTTACAACGGAGCGGAATATTCACCCGCGATCTACACGCACTGCTACGATCCTTCGGGTACGAAACTGTTTGCGGCTGGTGGACCCCTTCCCGCCAGCGTGCAAGGAAATTACGCCGGATTATGGCAGTAGGCGGCAGCTGGCAGGTGGCAGCTGGCAGGTGGCAGCTGGCAGGTGGCAGGTGGTGGGCATTTAGTTTGCATTTAGTTAGTTAGTGCATTTATTAGGTTGTGATTCGCTAGTTTTGTTTCTTCCATAAACGACCGTGGTGTAATTTAGTGTAAATAAGTGGGAAATGCATCGTAAAGCGTTTAGTTAATTGTACAAAAAGTGGAACACAATCAAAGTTGCCTTTTCGAGTACCCTAGGTGTGTATTGTAGGCATTTTTCCTATTTATAATTCAGAGTTGTTATTTTTATTTTCATCATTGCGCCGTCGCCTACCTATCATTACATTACATTACATTACATTACATCGAAAAATAAGCATTTAAACATTCATTGTGTATAGCAATATTCCACATAAAATTAATGCAAAGATTCGTTTTAAAATAGAGTTTGTGTAAACTGTAAATTAAATCTGTGACGAGATGTGACGAAAAGTAATTGCTTATTTTCTTAACTCGTTTTCGAGTAATTCCTGCCACTTCCTCGAACCGTTTAACTTGAAACGACATCATTGTTAGTGATATTAAGACAAATGCTCATTTTCTTGTTTCACCTTACAAAATATATGAAAATAAATATATACGAATTATTCGATGAATGTTCAGATTTTACTAAAATGCAATCTCCGTGTTGATTTTATGACGTCGTACAAATTTAAATGAATCTCGGGCCTTTGAGAGTATAATATGATATGATATAATATAATATGATACAATATGATACAATATATGGGTTTTTCGTTTTTAAAAGAGAGAAAAAAAAATGTTATTTAACATATCTGGGGGGAGAAAAGATAAACTTTTGTTGTTTGTTTGTTTGTTTGTTTGTTTTCAGCTTAATATTTAAATAAAAAAATAAATAAATTTATTTAAAAACTGAAAATGCGGTTTCTGGTTTCTGCCGACAGACGTCGTGGGTGTGACGCGTGCTGATGATTACGCCATTGCTCGTTTGCCTAGATCGCGTAGATTTAGCTGAAGAGAGAAAAAGACGAGAGAAATCGACGAGAGAAATCGGATAAATGGGGGAAATGGAATTGGACGCGCTGGCGGAACGAATCCTGACGGATCTGTGCGCAGTTTTCAAGCGAGACCCGTTTGTGTAAGTGAGTCCTCGTCCTCGGACGGTTGGTTTTCTGATTACATAGGTAACCACCCTGAAACGCAAAAATGTCCATTTGTCCTCAAAATTGTTCTCAAACAGGCATGAATTCGATTTAGTTGCCGTCGTGGAGGCGCAGAACAAAAGCCCCGTCATACACATCGGACACAGACTCGCCTTGGAGTCGTGGTGCGTGAAACATCTCTACCACCACTCCTACAACAAACTCTTCGATTGGAAGGAAAAGAAGAGAAAAATCGGTGAGTTGAGTAGAAAATAGAAAATGAAACAAATGAACAAATAAACAAATGAAACATTAATACTTTTGCACTTATTTCTCTAGCTCCGGACTCGGACAAACTAATCAGATGGACAACCGCAGTGCTGCTACTCAACCCGGACGTGACGACGGCGTGGAACGTGCGAAAAGAAATGATCCAGAATGGAAGTTTGGACTGCAAACGCGAGTTGACGTTTGCTCACGCAGTTTTGACGAGGAAGCCCAAAAGTAGCGGAGTATTTGCTCACAGGTGACATTTCATTCATTTCATTTATTTCATTAATTTCAATTGAACGAAATTGATTTTAAATTGATTTTAAACAGGAAATGGTTGTTGTCGTCCATAATGAGCAACGACGGATTGACGTTTGACGGCCCGCTCGACGCGATAGTCGACCGAGAACTGGAATTATGCGCCCTAACTGCGTCGCGGTATCCCAACAATTACAATTCGTGGAGCCACCGGATGTGGGTTGTGAAGACTCTCGCGAAAAATGCAAATGAGGCGAGAAAATGAGAAATTTGAAATTTTTAATTTTGAAAAGAAATTTAATTTAATTGCTCAAAATTGTTTGATTGTTTGATTACAGGTACTCGCGAAGGAACTGGCGACGTGCGAAGAATGGGTGTCAACGCACGTGTCCGACCACAGCGGCATGCAGTACCGGCAATACGTGATCGAGCAGCTCATCAATCCGAACGGCGACGGCGACGGAGACGGTGACGGTGACGGTGACGGTGACGGAGACGGCGACAACGACACGAGCATGAAAACGAGCGCGCAGAGTCGCAACAACAGCCAGCTGCTGAACGCGGCCAATCTGCTGGGCAAAGAGTTGGAGTTTTCGACGGAACTCATTTGCTTGTACCCCGGCCACGAGTCGCTGTGGTACCACCGGCGATTCGTGGTGCACGCGTGCAACAAGTTCGGTTTGCTCGGCGACACTTTGTCGAGCGTTTCGGTCAAAAGTTGGTCGCTGCACAAGAAGACCAAGCTGGAGAACGGCGCGTGCGGCTTCGTTCTGCTCACGCTCGAGAAGGAGCTGTCGTTCCTCGAACAGTGCGCCACACAGTTCAGGGAGAATTCGATCCAGCTCACCAATGCCAACAGGTATCGCAAATGGTTGACCACCAGTTTGGGCGCCAGCGCCACCTCCTCAGCTAATTAATTTCTGTAGTTTTTACTTTTTAGTTTGCAATTTTAATAAAAAAGAAATAAAAGAAATAAACGAAATATAAAATAATTATGTAGTCAAAGGTGTTGGCGATTCGGGCTGCGATTCGGGCTGCGTCTGCGTCTGCGCCTGCGCCGCTTTTTCCTTGGCGTTTCTCTGGTTCGTCCACGCGGTCTGGTAAGTTTTCGGATGAAGCGACGTGAATCCGGCCAAACCTGAGCAAGAATTGTGATTGATTGATGAATTGCGAAGTGCAATTGCGAAGTGGAATTGTTACCTAGTAATTGTCGCACGGGTTGGCTCACCAGGCTCCCGTAGCCGATCCAATAGCGAAGTCTTTCCAGGTTAAGACTCACAATTTTCTCGTTGTACACGTTCGGCATGGGGTCGTAAACTCCGAGCTGCTCCAGAGGCGGGTCTTTCATTTCCAAGCCTCTCTTCATCACCACGATGTGATAAAACGGTCGATTAGCGCAACCTTGCTTCTGCATACGAATTGCCATCACTCCCAGCGGATAATGTCGACGCATTTTGTCGAGTAAATAAATAAGGACTGTAAGTGACTGTAAGTAACAACTAGGCAGCTTCACTCTGGTGGGGGAAAGCGGCGGTAGAAGAGCGCCGCCTTCCCCGTGGCCGACCTGTTGGCAGGAAGCGTTTTATTTTTCGTTCCATTTTTCGGTTTCGCATTTTCGAAAAAAGCTCGTGATTCTATTTGTGTTGCGTATTCCCGACGTCGCGCCTGCGAGATACACGTAGGAAAAAGAAGAGTGAGTAGAACGTTTGAGACAAATCAAAATTTTGGAAAAAATGTTTGAAAACCATGTCGATGCATGCTCGACCAATGGATAGGAAATAGCGAATAGCGAATAGGAATAAATAGCGATCGCGATATTGTGTGCGTGCAAATGTAAAGCCAAACAATTCTACGTTTCTACGTGTCTACGTTTCTACATTTCTATATTTCTGAGTTCTGTTCTCAGAGGTGAAATTTACCGACCGTGTGAATGCGATGAAAAATAAATGAAATTTTGTCACTTTTCTTTTTATTTTGTTGCAGATTTTTGCAGATTTTTGCGAATTTTTGCAGATTTCCGGGCGAAAATGCCGACCATCTCGACAGAAGGAACGCCAGCCTCGTCCGACTCGTTCGGAGCCGGAGCCGGAGACGAAGTGTTGTCGGAAACGTGCGTCCAGGTCAGCCTCAACACTCGCGACCCGGTGCCCACGATGACCGTGTCCGACTTTGACCTGGAAGACCGGAACGACGCGAAAAAGGAATTGTCCGACACCGCCGAAGCCGACGGCGAGGCCGACGAACACATCAAACCGACTCCCTCCCAAATGGAACGGGTCGAAGTGAGCGAGAAACTCGAACAGATCGTCGAGCACGATATTTTTCACAGTTTGGAGAACGCCAGCTTGGAGGAAATCGAGCTCGAGGACACCTTGTCCTCTGTTGGTCGAGTTGAGGCCGAGGCCGAGGCCGACGCGCAGTGGGTCGATGTGATCGGAAGCGGCGACATAATGAAAAAGGTGGAAAAATAAATTAATCAATCAATAAATAAATAAATAAAGTAAGAATGATTTTGTGCCATTGACAGGTTGTGGTGAGCGGTTTGAAGCATACGAGACCTCACCGCGGTCAGGTGGTGACGGTCAATCTGAAGGGTCAGTTGGAGGATGAGGACGATGTGGAGGTGGAGTGTTTTGAAGACTTCAGTTTCACGCTCGGGGACGCGGAAGTTGTGCAGGGATTAGAATTGGCAATTCCTTTGATGGATAAAAAGGAAACGGCCAGCATTCTAGTGAAAGCTCGATTTGCGTACGGCGATTTGGGAAGGTTAACGTCAAATTTGTTTCTGTTTCTATTTCTATTTCTATTTGTATTTCTATTTCAGGGAGCCCGACATTCCATCAAACTCGAATATTAAATATACCATTGAGTTGACCGAAGTTTTTGACGAACCCACCGTTGAATCACTGTCCATTTGCGAGCGAATGAGAATTGGGTATTTGTTATTGTTGTTGTTGTTGTTGTTGTTTGATTGCTTCGTAAATTGTAATAGTCGATTGGAAATGTTATTTATTTGTTTTCAGATCTGGGAAAAAAGATCGCGGCAATTTTTGGTTCACTCGAGGCGATTTTTCACAAGCTATAGTTTGCTATAGAAGGGCTTTGGAATTCTTAGATGACGAAAATAGCGTAAAATTGTTTAGATTGATTAGATGAATTGAGTTCGTTTTAATGTGCGTATATTTTTGTTTAGGTTATTTCAGACGGATCTTTGCAGCAGTTGTTAGAAGATCGCCTGAAAGTTTACAACAATTTAGCGTTGGCGCAACTAAAGGTTGAACAGAAACTGCATGAATTGAATGTGGAGATAAGGATTTAATTGTTTGTTTGTTTTTCTAGGTCGATGCATTCGATGCAGCTATAATATCGGTAGATAACGTGATAAGAATCCAGCCCGACAACGTGAAGGCATTGTTTCGTAAAGGAAAAATTCTGGCCGCACAAGGAAACACGGACGAAGCTATCGCGTGCATGAGAAGAGCTCTGAAACTCGAACCAGATACCAAAGTAGAAAAATTAAACAAAAAACGAACAAATTTGGCGCTATTTTTTTTAAATTGAAAAATTGAAACAAATTTCAGATAATTCACGCCGAACTGGCTCGTCTTCAGTCTCAAAAGACGCAGGAAAATGCTTCGGAACGAGAATTGTATCGGAAAATGTTGGGAGAACAACGTCACCTAGTTCGATCGAAACGCAGTTCGAAATTTAAAGTTTGGGGTTCTTTTCTCGGAGGATTGGCTGCTGTAGTTGTTGGCATATTTGCATACAGACAGTATCACGGTGGGTGGTAAAGCTGAGCTGACTCGTTGTCGATTCGAATTTCGACTCGACAGCCTCGCTGCTTTTCCGTCTGATTTGATTCGATTCGATTTGATTTGATTTCTAGTTTTTGCGTAAAATTGAATTGATTTTTTTCAATCGGTAGCTTTAGGGAGAGAGTTGAACTTGATTTTGAACTCGCCCTTCATCGAAATGCTTAAAGAGAAAGTGACCGTCTTAATTAATACTGTGGCTGGCAAGTTGGAGCAAGAGCAAGTAGAGCCGACTGTGATCCCGCAAACGGCCACGGTCGAGTCTCCGACTCCGACCCTGTGAAAAATCAATTACGTAATCCAAAAAAAATTGAAAACGAATTTTTGTACTAGAAATTATAAAAAAAAAGAAGAAAAAAAAAAGAAAGAAATAACTCACTCCCAATTTGTTTTATTTCATTTTTATTTCATATATTGCAAGTTTGATTTCCATTCAGTTCTCGGTTTTAACAAAATGTGTGATGGGTTTCTCATTCTCCTTCTCCGGCTCGTCGCCATCACTGAAATATTCGCCATCTTGCTCGTTCGCCATTTTGTAGTGCGCGGGAGATTTGTGCAGGGTGCTATAGATGCTCATGGCCTGCGCGACCATGTTCGACACGTCGCCCGTGTTACTCGGCAGAATCAACGTGTTGCTTCGTTTGGCCAACTGCTCGAACGCTTTCACGTATTGTTCGGCGACATTCAACGAAGCAGCATTCGGCCCGTTCTGAATGAAAAAAGAAAAATGAGAAAAATGAGAAAAATGAAAACGAGAGATGGATTTGTTGAGATTTGTTGAATTACGTGTTCGGATAACGAAGTCGCGATAAGTTGCAGCGCTTCGGCTCGCGCTTGAGCTTTGGTTAGAATGGCCGACGCTTCTCCTTGAGCTTTGTTAATCTCTTCGGTCTTGAGCGCTTCGGAGTCTAAAATTCGCGATCGTTTTTTGCCTTCCGCCACGTTGATGTCCGCTTCCCGGGTGCCCTCCGACTCCAGAACTGCCGCTCGCTTCTTCCTCTCGGCTTCCACCTGCATCTGCATCGCCTCTTGAACCCGTGCGGGCAATTTGATGTCACCTGCACCGAGGTAAAAATGTGTACCTTTAATTCATTAGTTCATTAATTAATTCATTTCTTGATTTCTTTACGAATTTCATAACGAAGGCACGTGATGCCCCACGCGTGGCTCGCTTTGTTTATGGCTTCTGTAAATGAATAAAGGAGGATATGAAAATGGATGTGAAAGTGTTTGCTTCGGCGGTCGTACCGACTATAGCGATGTTTAGGGACTCCCGTTCCCTGAACACGCTGTCGAGCGCGATTTTTCCTAATTCCGATCTCATGGTTGTTTGCGCGAGTTGTGTGATGGCGAACTCGGGGTCCTCCACGCCGTAACTCGCCCTGTACGGGTCCAATATCCTCAAGTATAGCACTCCGTCGATGTTTAAATTGACGTTGTCGAGCGTGATCGCCGACTGTTGTGGGATGTCGATGGCGATTTCTTTCAAGCTCTGCACGTACTTCACTTTGTCGATGAATGGAATTAAAAAGTTTAGACCCTGCGGGAGAAACGGTTGAGAGAGAAAGAGAGATGA
The DNA here is from genome assembly GCA_034701245.1 of Strigamia transsilvanica. Lineage (NCBI taxonomy): Eukaryota > Metazoa > Arthropoda > Chilopoda > Geophilomorpha > Linotaeniidae > Strigamia > Strigamia transsilvanica. Next base: position 3,662 of record JAQIXU010000966.1, on the reverse strand, counting down.
CTACTTTTCATATTTGATTAATTTTACGGGTTGTAAAATGCTGCTGTATTTGCCCATTCGTTCGACGACCCACGCTTCTTGTTGAGGGACGAACAGGACAACGGTGTTCATGGGCGTCGTGGATCGCCATCTCAGTTGCACACACTGGGCCGATCGCTACAATTTATACAACACAATCATAAATGTACGCTCGCTTTTCAAGTTGCACTCAATATTTACTCGTATCTTCCTGGCGTTATTTGAGTTTAAGCCGTTTTGGCGCAGGCTGATGAAACCAGCGCTTCTTCTTACCAGCGACCACATGTTGGGTTCTTATAAATGATGGTGGCGAGGTGGAAATTAAAAAAACAATCTTACGTTTTAAAGGATTCTCGCAAGGTTTCTTGATATTTATGTTGTTTTTAAACGTTTTAAAGCGGTTTGTTCGGTCGATGCTTAGCCCGAACGAGTGAATAATGACTCAAATTGTATGTGATTTCGCTGTGGGTTTGTTTCTCGTTTTCTATGTTGTTTCACCGAAAACAAAATGGAGTCGTGGGAAGATTCGCTGGAGGAGCAGCTAAAATCGTTGGAAATTCGCGTGTTTGGAGGAGATGACGGCAACGCTACGGGTTACACTAAGGTAGTACGATTTTATAGAGAAAATCGTTTTGTATTAAATGGTAATTGATTCGGCTCGTGACAGTGCATCGACCGAGTGGCGTATTTCAACAATCGTTTGAATTCGGCGATTACGGGACGGGACAAAATCACCAACATGTTGAAAAAACGTAAACAAATTCTTTATGAAAAATGAATTAAATTTCCTTAATTGGTTAATTTTCTTTTCAATGTAGTGGACGATATCGAAAAGTATCTCGATCCAGAATATGTGGACTACCTCACATTGCCGGATGATGCCAAGTTGCAGCTGATCACCGCGCAGGAGAAAAACATTGCGGACACCGTGGCCAGATTAGAAGAAATCGACAAATTGAAACCAGTTCTCAACAGCGAACACATTAAAAGTAAAACATAAAACATAAAACATAGAAATAAAAATAAACGTTTAGTTTAATCGTGACATTTATTTCAGATACTCCAAACTTGTCGACTGAACTGTTACGGTTGAGCGAAATTGAAATTAAGCAACAAGAAGAAGTGAATTCCTTATGCTCGCAAGTCGAACCTCTCGTTAAGTCTTACAATTCGATCGTATCCTTTGGTTAACCTAGCAAAGCATTTGTTTCAAATCAACTGCTATTGCTTCTTGACTCACTCGTATTTGAAGATCCAAACTCTAACGAAGCAGTTTATTCAATGGGACGATTTGACGACGAAATTGGAAGTGAAAGCGCAGATGGTCAAAACAAAGCAATAATTTAATTTAATTGTATTTAATTGTATTTAATTGTATTTAATTGTATTTAATTGTATTTATCGGTTTGAATAAAATTGACGAGTGAAACTTGATAGGTTTAGATTTGTTTATTTATTTATTTATTTATTTATTTATTTAATTTCTTTTACAGGTGACTGGCGTCTTGAGGGATATTATCGAGTGGAAAGTCCTTCCATCCCCAGGTCGGTGGACCCAAACTGTCGCAATGGTCGGAATGAATCGTCTCCGTACCGTCGACCCAGTAGAGCAGGTAATAATAACACATTGCGTCTTCGTAAGTCAGGCCGACTTCCGTCACTCTGGAACGATTGTTGTATATCGTACAGCGCGACGCCTGTGAATACGAAAGCAGAAATTTGTTCTTTGGATGGTTATTGTCAACTGCACTGTACACTGTACTTACTATGATGTCGCCTTTTTTAATGACGATATTTGCATCGTCCACTGGATAAAACATCTGAGGAGCAAATTAGGAAATTCGTTCGATGCAATTGACACTACTGATTGTACTCGTATTGTTAGTTTTGTTAGTTTTGTTACTTGGGGCAGTTGTGGGTTTTTCTTTCCCAGCAGCGTCCAGTTGTAGCGCTGTCCGACTGTCCGAGCGACTTTGTAACCGGACACGAGCGTGCCTAGACCGTGCGTGTGCCCTCTGAACGCGATCGGGTGAACCTCGACGTCTTGGTTGATGGCACAAGCTGCCTCCAAGTGCCCTGTTTGAATTGAATGAATAATATTTCACACACCGACCGAAAAGAATTGAATTGCCTTCTTCGTTGGGTGCAATGGATCCGCCGGAAGTGAGCATGTAAATTCCGGCCGAACGGAGCGTACTGTGAAAATGACGAAAGAGCTAGAAAGTGGTGTCATATATTTCTAAAAAGCATTTTGAAATTTGAATTACGGCGTTTCCGTGTAGGTTAGAAACACTCCAGAATCGTCGGTCACCCCATCTGTTTAAGAGAGTTTACTCGTTCGTTGGGTGAACGTTTATTTTTTGAATTAATTTTTTGAATTTATTTTGCGTACCGACAAATTTGCTCACGTCGCGATAGTGCATTTGAAGTACCAAATACTGAAACTTGGTGTTTTTCCCTGTTTGTAGGCCAATCGCTGTCATCAATGAGGAAAGAGAGAACTGAATCCCATCATTAAATCAATGAAAGTATGGTTTCATTTACCTGGAGGAAGTGTGAGTTGCGGAGCATCTTTCGCCCACACGTAGATGACTTGCGAACCGCCCTCGCACAGTTGACCCTTTTTGTAATTACCGGACAAATCTTGCGTTTGGCCGCAATCCCTAAATTCAAAATTTCCTCTTTTCAAACAATCATTTTAATTTTTCAACAGACAGTACGAGTAGTGTTATTATTACCAATATTCATGATAATTAGCGGGTTTCTTGCAACCGAATAAAATCATGTGGTGCACGGTTAGCGAACTTGCATTCGGTGTAAAACCGGCTAGAAATCAAATTTGTTTTTGTTGTTTTTGTTGTTATTATTTTTATTTTTATATCTTTCTTCAAGTCTACTTATGTAATAGGTCTTTTGTTCGTCCAATTTAACTCCAGCGCATAAATAAGTTTCCGTCTGTTTGAAAACATTGAGGAACATAGATGGAGGAACATAAATGAATATAAATGACGATAAGTGAAGATAAAATGGGTTAAATGTGGCATTTTTTACCGCTGAAGGTGTAACGTGAGGCATCAAGACGGAGAGATAGCTGGACTCGGGTTGAGCTAAATCTGCGAGTGTGAATTTGGAATATAAGAGAGTACTGCAGCAGAAGAGAAGCGCGACGGTCATTGGCAATGGCATGTGAGCGTCCATGGTGTCGAGCATGAATTGGGTCGTGTGTAGGCTGAATTGCACCTGATTGTGTACATCAATGTAAAAAGACGTTTTGTTCACGTTTTCCCGCTGATTATGAAATTGTATTGTATAGTGTCAGATGTTTACGACAGATGTTTACGGCAAAACGAATGATTCGTTGACAGCTTATGTTTTTTTTTATTTTTTTGTTTCGCATTCATTGGAAATTAAGAGGAGTTTTAAAAAATTTCGTCGATTTGACATTTTTTGCAATGGGTTGTCTAGTTTGCTGAGCACTTTTCCTCTGGACGGTGCCTTAGTCGATAACGTGAAAATTTTGGAAGATTCGCCAGAAGAATTGCCCAAATCGGGTTCGAGCGACAACGCACACAATCAAACTTTCGGTGAGTTACGTCGGCAGAGTTAAAAAAGGAATTAGCGATCATTTAAAAGCGCAACAAATC
>JAQIXU010000965.1:0-22331 GCA_034701245.1 Strigamia transsilvanica | reverse complement strand
TCACTTGTGAACGCGTGCTCGCCGCCATCTTGGAAAAGCACGCGCATTCACAGAAATAAAAGCGGTACTTCGCTTCTTTTCTGCAATCGAAGCAATCACAAGGGTATTAGGACGTTTGCGTGCTTGTCAATTGCTCGCGTGTCATTTGAACGCTGACAAAAGACCGCACACCGAATGAACGCGTGTAGTTTTGACCGCGTTCTCATTTGAACGGGTGCCAAATGAACGCGCCTTCATTTGACCACAGGTCAAATGAACGCGTAAATAATTCTCTCTTTGTCGAAGTGCGTGCAACCAGTGAGCCAGATCAGTTATTGCATTATCGCATTCCTAGTTAGGAATATATCTGTCTCCCCAATAAATTGCACATGTTTAGCTAACTTGTAAGTGTGATAAAGTCCATAAATTACTCCAAACCTGTTATTTGTATCTTTGGTGTTCACCAGCCTATCTTGGCTTGTTGCGATAAAGTTGGATTCTTCGCCTGAATGGTTTATGAATCTTGAAAGCTTCGCCCCTCGTTATAACTTTCGTGGCAGCCGTTTTAAATTTCGTTGTAAAAATCAAAACGTACATAAACCACTCCAAAACTATTCCAGCCATGGTTTTTGTAGTCTTTGGTGATGGTATTGTGGCTGTGTTTAGTGTCCATTCTGTTTATACAAACTCCATAAATACTAAAAACAGAAACTTTGATCTGGCTCACTGGCTGCACGCACTTCGACAAAGAGAGAATTATTGACGCGTTCATTTGACCTGTGGTCAAATGACGGCGCGTTCATTTGGCACGCGTTCAAATGAGAACGCGGTCAATACTACACGCGTTCATTGGGTGTGCGGTCTTTTGGCAGCGTTCAAATGACACGCGGGCAATTGACAAGCACGCAAATGACACCAATCCCTGTTTTTCTAGCCACAAGTTTGAAATTGGAGCTCGCACAAGTTCTAAGTAGACAATACGATTCCTGCAATTTATTCCAAATGGCACTTATGATGGAACTGGGATTTCACTGCCTTGATTTTCAATATTATTTACACTTGGATAAAAATTTGAGATTCATAAATTTGCTTAAATTTGGGAAAAAAGTAAGATTCTTAACTATTGTACCCTTAGATCATTTTATCTAATATTCATGCGGCATTAATTAATTTAAATATCACATTTAAATACATTCAATTCAACGACATTTATTTGGTGAGCCCAAACCACACGATTGATGATGTTGGGGTATAGAACATTTTTCAAAGTGTTTAAATTATTTTCTTTCAATTTTTTGGAACAGAGCATAAAAAAGTTAATTATCGAGAAATGGAGGGACAACAGATCTATATCAATTCCAACTCAAGAGTTTCTTATGACATCATTTCCATACATGCAAGAATTGACTGCTCATGGAACTTGCTGCAACGACGACACTTTTGGTTTAGTCGCTAAATACTGCCGCCATTTGAAGAAACTGGATGTGAGATGTGCCAAAGGTATAACGGATGAAGGAGTCGAATTCCTGTGCTCACCGCAATCGGAAGCCAAACGGTTGATGTATTTGGACCTTTGCCGTACAAAAGTGACTGCAAAGGGAGCGGAAAAAGCCTTCAAGCACTTGGCTCGTCTCGAGCATCTAGAATGCAATGAGATGGACACTGTTCGTCTTCTTAAATCTCTGTCGGAACAAGAAATGGTGTTTGTTAATTACAAACAAATCGAAATAACCTTTACAGAAGAGACAGAAGAGGAATATAAATGCAAGGATTTGATCCGCAAGCTCCCTCTGATTTTCCCCAATTTACGAAATATCATAATTATAACTGATGTGTCCATCGAACCAGAATGCTTGCTTCCCTTGCGATCTCTATCAGAAATTGAAAAATTAGAGCTCGATTTGGACCACAGGAATTCCAGCTGGGGTTTATTCCCATGTGACAACTACCACCGCACCAATTTCCTTGTGAAAATGAAGAATTTGACATATCTTCGTTTGTGCAATATTCAAAATGTCTGTTTCAAGTCGGTGTTAGACCGCACACCGTCTCTTCGTTACTTGACCATTCTCGATGCGTTCGATTCAAGATGCACTCACGAACAAGCTTTGGTTAACGATCCGAGTGTTTTGCATTTAGCACTAGTAGAGGACGTTGGTGAAGAAGTGCTGGAGAAATGTCTGAGCTTGTGTCCCAGTGTCAAAACCTTGGCATTGATTAATTTTGAAATGCAGGACAGGACCAACAGTTTGAATTTAACCAAGCTAACACATCTGAGTTTGGATTGCCTGCGAATGGAAACTGCAGCAGTTTTAGTGCAAAAGTGTAAAAATTTACAAGTGCTTAATTTAAGAAAGCAGTTGCCAGAAAGTGAAGAAGCAGTGTGGTTTCAAAGACACAGTCCCTTTGTCAAGGTGATGTATTATGATATTGACTATGAAGCTGATTGGTTCGAAGATGAAAGGTTTTCACGTTAGTAGTAAAAAACGGTTTGAGAAGATTAAATGCAACTATAAAAATTACAGTTTGCCCTGCAATAACCCTTCACTAATTAGTTTCTTCGTTGGCCATTTCTTGTTTTTCCTCGCGAAAAAACGACAATTTTCCTCACATTTTTAATCGTCGACAAGCGATGAGCAACGATGATGCAAGTGCGTCTCTTCTGAGCTTCCTCCAGTGATTCTTGCACCGCCTAAATTCCACAAAACAATTCATTTCGAAAAACTCGACACAGTATGAAGCTCTCGTTATCGAGGGCGGATGTCGCTTCGTCCAGCAACAATATTTGTGTCTTTTTGACGAGTGCCCGAGCAATTGCGACTCTGCTTTTGTCCGCCGCTCAATTCTACACATCGCGCTCCAATTAACGTGTCTGAACCCTATTTCGAACAAATATCTTTGTTTTTCACGCATCAATGTTAATTTTTAAGGCTGATAAACCTGTTGTAAACTCGTGATGAATTCGTGTATATTTGCTTTCCGCGCCGCTTCGATTATTTCGTGCATTTCGACCTTGCGCTGGATGTTGCCATACGCAATGTTTTCGCCAATAGTTCGGCTGAAAAGGACCGGATCCTGCGATACGTAGCCGACTAATGAACGCAGAAAGGACACGTTTAAGGCGTTGATGTCGAGTCCGTCCAGTGTCTTAAAGGGAGATACATTAGAACGGATGAAGAAATCAAAACGAGAGCAAACATTTACTACTTTTCCATCGCTTGGCTCGTAAAATCTTTGCAGCAACTTCAGACACGTCGTTTTTTCGCATCCACTCGCGCCAACCAAAAAGCAACAGTTTCCCCATTTTCAACCACCAAATTCATGTGCTTCAGAATTTGATCGTCGGGTCTCGTTGGGTACGAAAAACACACGTGACTGAACTCGATTTTGGGTTTAATCGCACTCGGCTATTTACGAAAAGATGTAATTAATCGATTAATTAACTAATTAAAGTCATTTCTAACGTGCTAATTGAATCCCTGCTGATTTCGAGTTATCAATCGACGGTTTTCTAGCGAACAATTCGATGAATGTTTTAGCGGAAATGCAAGCTTTGCTGCAACTCGGCATTTGCGGAGAAAGCAACTATCACTTCGAACATGTTGTTGAAGAGCACAGAATTTATCCTGCAAGCAAAACAAACCGATTGAAACGGACAAACGGATAACCAATAACAGTTACGTATTGAATCCGACATAGTCGATTTGATTAGACGACATTAGATAACCACCAAACGACGTGCAAAGTGTAAATTGCAGCCAAAGATGATTACCATCACTATTTCATTAGATGAGATCAAAGCCTTTGCCAAAATCGACTCCAGATCTGGTCAAATTTGCATTTTAGATCTAGCCCTCACAGGCGAAACTTCACTGCAATGTAATGAGTATTTTGGATTTTGGATTTTGTAATTTTCACCGTAAATGCGCTGTTTTTAACACAATCATATGTTGTCGAGACGTAATTAAACGTATAGCAAATGTCATGACTAGAATTTTGCTAGCACATAATTGTTTGTAGGATTATTAGAGGATTGTAGGATTATTAGTGGTTTGATTTCAACAGATGTTTGAAGTTGAGGTACAGCTACAACATCATTTCACAAAGTGACTGACTTGTTCTGTTCCGCCTTCTTTTTTAAATACTAGACGCTAAATTACTAAACAAACATTTGTCACGATATCGCCTTTGAAGGTTAAGATATTTGTAACGGGGTGCTCTAAAAGAAAAGCGCAGTCGAAGACGTTAATTATACCAAATGTCTGTTGGTGTACTTGCGGATCCAGATCGACGTCGCGTTGGCAACTAAGTCTGTAGATGACAAGAGAGGCTAAGCAAGCAAGTGTAATGTTTGCTGCCTTGACAACAAGTTATAGGAATAGGTAGCAGAGAGAGATTCCTAGATGATCTCTAGTCACCTGTTTATTGGGATGAACTAATTGGCGAATAATTAGGAGGTTTTAATACAGTAAAAGAAAATAAATAAGAACTAAAAATAGAACGCATCACAACCTAGAAATAGTTGACTGATCCAAAAATTAGCATATAGATGAAATGATGCGCATACAGAAATTAACATAAGTCTAGACTTAGACTAATTTGCAAATAATTAGAGTAAAGTATATGAAGCAAAAAGTGAGATGTGCATAAAAGTGCGCGTTGGAAAAGTTAAAAGAAATAGGGGCGCCGGAATGCACAAAATGCATGACTATGACATTTCTTTATCAGTACCAAGAATTTCTACTCATGTGACATGCAACATGTTGCCACCCGTTTAGAGAATGAAAAGCTCCAACTACCAGCAGATGAATTGATAAATTTTAATTTTGGTAAGCAAATAAATTGCAGTCGAGATGAAATCTAATGATCCTCTGCCTAGTGATCCGCCACCTCCATTTCATCGTCTGTAGTTTTTGGCATATTTCTTGTTTTATCCTGGGCTGCCCATCCATTTAAATTTGAAAGAATTTAAAAGGAGAAAAAACATGCAAGAATTGAAATTCCAAATTGCTTTCTCAAATTATTGCCAACACCAACCTAAACACAGTTCTTCAGACTGGACCTGATCTACATCTTGTGGTGTCCCCAAATGGCATTTGTCACCAATATTATTCTGGGCCCGACTCTTTTTTGAGGGTGTAGGTGGAGTGTTCCAACTCCATCTTCATCTTTTGATAAGTTATGACGCGCTCGTACTAGCAGCGCCCCCTATGTATTTCTTATGCAAATAAAACCAGTATGTTAATTTTTACCTACCTAATGGCTGCTTCTTGACCACTACATCTGCTACATCCAAATCCATCAATGCAATAACTTCAAAGAACACATTAGTAGGTGGGTGCCCTGATGGGAAAGGGGTGACATAGCTTTGGTCACATAATCTGTCATAATCTATTAAGCAGGGATTATCCTGTCGTTTTATCAGAACTGAACCAATAAGCAAATCAAACACATCAAACTGCCTGCTAGAGATACTCAAACTTTAGTAAAACAACAAGAAGTAAGCAAGGACATATTCATAGACACCTTTTCTCCCAGTATTCTGTCTGGTTAAATTAGAATGGCCATCGCAAATGTGGTCCTATACCTAATATTGTAAAGTGTTAATAAAAGACGTCTTAAGTATACTCAGTTGTTCGAATACATCATTTGGTAAAAGCGGAAGTGTCAAAACGCAAGATAAATAAAAAATTGAAATACCGTATTCAGTAAAGTGTCTAAATCACAGAGTTGCAAATAACTCTTCTATTCGGCCATATTTATTATACCGAGTATGGGCACGACAATCTTATGTCTACCATTATCTCCATATTTGCTTATGTAAACACTAATATTTATTTAATGCTGTAGTGGACATGGTTAAACATAAGCAACTGGCAAATATCCTGCAGTCTTATCTTGCCAAATCAAACAAAAACGCAATTGCTTATCTTATGATTGCTATGTCTGGTTTAGAGTTACAATATGCCACCACCAGATGCCTACAGGCACGAGAGAGGCATCAACTGCGTCTTCCTTATCTTCAAATAATGTTTTGAAATTAAAACTCCAGCCGAATTCGGTCAAAGCTGGACTTCAGAAAAGCAGTCAGAAGTCAGTGAATTCAATTCTTTTCTGCTTTTTTTTAAAACCGGAATTTAAAATACCAAACAACCATTTCTTTATCAGTTCCAAGAATTTCTACTCACGTGACATGCAACATGTTGCCACCCGTCTGGAGAATGGAAAGCTCCAACTGACTGCCTCGTCGTCTGACTAATCAAGTTTTCTCTTTGGCAAAGCGGCAGAACAATGTCTGGCGACACGCTTTACTCTCGATTTAAGCAAATTTTTTCTCCAAGACAAAATGCATCTATTGGTTGCGAAAAACCGGATGATACCGAAGAAATACCAGGATGTGCTATGCAGATTGTATTAATCGACAAAAAGACTGGAAAGATTGAACTACAAACAGAAATCTTGAAAAGCGTTTTAATTTGTGAAGCAGTGAAGAATAAGAAAGTTGCCATTGTCAGTATTGCCGGACCATATCACAAAGGCAAGTCTTTTCTCACCAGTTTCTTCATCCGCTACTTCAAATTCGAGCGAGAACCCAACTGGCTCCAAGTGGACAAGCAAGCGCCATTGGAAGAATTTCGCTGGAGAGAAGGAGCCGATTCTTGCACCCAAGGCATTTGGATGTGGTCAGAGCCACTGATCGCGGACGATGTGGCCATATTTCTAATGGATGTGCAAGGATCATTCGATTCTGAACAATCCGATCAAGCAAATATGAATGTGTTGGCATAGAGCACTATGATATCGACCGTTACCATATACAATTTAAAGCAGGACTTGCAGAAAAATTATGTCGACGATTTGAAATACTGCACAGCGTATGCAAAAATTGCTGACACAAATGAAAATGAAAAGCCGTTCCAGGAATTGATATTTCTTATCCATGACTGGTAGTGGGCTTGTTCGTACGAGTTTGGGTTTGTTGGTGGCAAAGAGTATTTAAAAAAGTGGTTAGTTGAGTACATCGGAGATGAAAATCCTGAAGAATTAAATAAAATCCAGAATTTGACATCCACTTTCGGACAGTTGCAATGTTTTCTCATGCCTGGTCCGGGAAAGACCATTAAGTCAGATGGAAATTTCAACGGGCGACTCGACCAAATTGATGCCGAGTTTTTGAAACATTTAAACGTATTCGTTCCGAAGATAGTAGGCAATATCGATGTGAGCACTTCGCTTCGGACTGCAGAGGGGTTATTCACGTTTATCGAAGACTACTTCAAGGCGGTCAGCGATGCTAAAATGCCGGAAGCAGAGTCCCATTACACTTTACAAGCGAAAAGCCACAACATCCGCGCAGTGGACATGGCAAAAAGTAAATATGATGAATTGATGGACGTATTTGAAATGGTCCAGAATCCGACAGCACGAGCAAGTTTAATGAAAAACACGAAAATGCGTTCAATGAAACGTTGGAGTACTTTGCCAGCATCCCAAAATTGGGCAATAACAAGAATAAAAAGACTACGTGATGATATTAAGAAAGGACCTTGACAGTGCTGGTAGCCTTAGGTTTGAGAAGAAAACAGAGAAGAAATTCAAAAATAAATGGCTAAAGATTGGATGGTTTTCGCTGGGCAATAAAAGAAAGAAGATGTTTTTGGAGCCCGAAGACAAGATGCAGTTGATGATGATCCTGAACCTGCCTGTAGTGAAATTGCTTCTTCACCTGCATTCTGCTACTGCAAATGGTCGACACCCACTTACTGTTTTCGGAGTGGACAAGTGCTTCATATCCTCGTCGAGAAGAGAATAGGAGACAACTACAGGACTCAGATGTTACTGCGGATCAGCTGCCACAAACAAATGGGGGGAAGACACTTTCAGAGGGAAAGCGCAAATTCCGGACCCCGAATGAGTGCCTGGATTTGACCATTACCAAAATACGCACCTCGCAAGTCGTTCTGCAAAAGAAACCGGATGTGCAGTTGGGTTCGTAAATCTGAACTGTGTCAAACTTTATACTCCGGACGAATTGTATGATGACGATTCCAATTACTACGGAGATTCGAGGATGAAAAGTAATATCACTCGGACGGCATCAGTTATCAAACAGTGCGAGCCATTGGGTGTTCCTAAGCTTAGATGTGCTGATCGAATGCAGTATCAAGTCTTGTAGATGAAATATCTTGTACACTATACTAATTACTATAAAATAATTATTAGTTGCTCGCTCGCCATCCTGTGGGCTGCTCGCGGTGCTCAATTGTTCGCCACTCTTTCGGCCACGCACAATCGGTCGCCACTCTGTCAGTCGTGCGCAATCGCTCGCCACTCTTTCGGCCGCGCGCGCAATCACTCACCACTCTTTTGGCCGTGCGCCCAACAGCTCGCCGCCTTTTTCTTTGGCCGTTCACCAGGCCTCGCCGCGGCATTGTTGACCTCTCGCCAAGACTTTCCAGTGGCACCGAAAACAAAATTAGTTTAAAAAAAAAAACAAAAATCATTCAAGATTGTATTTCATAATAATTTACAAGTGTATAATAAATAAAAACTAAACATTAAAGAAAAAAGGCTTTTATAATTAATTCAACACGAGGAGGAGCCACTTTTCAACAATGAAATAAACCATTTTAGTTCTGAATTTTCTGTAGCTGCAAAATTAACAGAAATGTGTAAAGTTTCAAGTTTAAAACTTTTGAGTTTGCGAGTGGTCGCACATTTTGTTTGGGATGTATTTAAAACTAAATCTGAATCTACTTCCTTGGAACAAACATTAGGGATAAGTACGTCGAAAATTTAAATAGAAATAAATTTAATATATTTATTTCATATTTATAGAAAATTGATTTATTATTTCAGAACTAACCAATTTAATGAATGGCTTGGATAATTACAGTTCCCGTGTTCCTTTTTTGAATTGCATCAAAACGATAGCTTCTGTATTCCAGAATGTTTTCAATGCCGATTTATTAGTGAATTCATTGTGGAATAATTTTAACATGAAACATCCCAACTTCGAAACCACTCTAAATCAGTTAAATGAATATTTGAGTTTGCGTAAGTTTTTATTTTATTATTACGTGTATTCGTAATTCATGAAAAATATACATTTCAACCATATAATTTATTTGATCTAACGAATTATCACAGACTTTACTTATTTTTAACATCTATTCTTCTAGCCACAAGTTTGAAATTGGAGCTCATACACGTTCTAAGTAGACAATACGATACCTGCAATTTATTCCAAATGGCACTTATGATGGAACTGGGATTTCACTGCTTTGACGTTCAACATTATTTACACTTGGATGAAAATTTGACATTCACACATTTGCTTAAATTTGGGGAAAAAGTAACATTCTCAACTATTGTACCCTAAGATCATTTTATCTAATATTCATGCGCCATTAATTAATTTAAATAACACAAATAAGATAGTAAATACATTCAATTCAACGATATTGATTTGGGGAGCCCAAACCACAAGATTGATGATGTTGGGGTGTAGAACATTTTTCAAAGTTTTTAATTTTTTTTTTCCAATTTTTTGGAACAGAGCATAAAAAAGTTAATTCTTGATAAATGGAGCGACAACAAATTCGTATCAATTCCAACTCAAGAGTTTCTCATGACATCATTTCCATACCTGCAAGCATTGACTGCCCATGGAACTTGCTGCAACGACTCCACTTTTTGCTTAGTCGCTAAACACTGCAAACATTTGAAGAAACTTAATGTGAGATTTGCCAAAGGTATAACGGATGAAGGAGTCGAATTTCTGTGCTCACCGCAATCGGAAGCCAAACAGTTGATGTATTTGGACCTTTGGAATACAAAAGTGACTGCAAAGGGAGCAGAAAAAGCCTTGAAGCACTTGGCTCGTCTCGAATACCTAGACTGCTGCCATGAGATGGACACAGTTCGTCTTCTTCAATCTCTGTCGGAGCAAGAATTGGAGTTTCCTAACTACAAAGAAATCTTCATTATCTTTACAGAAGAGTCAGAAGAGAGATATAAATGCAAGGATTTGATCCTCGAGCTTCCTCTGATTTTCCCCAATTTATGCGATATCTCAATTATAACCGAGGTGTCTATCGAACCAGAATGCTTGCTTTCCTTGCGATCTCTATCAAAAATTAAAAAATTACATCTCGATCTGGACGACAGGAATGCCAGCTGGGGTTTATTCCCATGCGACAACTACAACCCCACCAATTTCCTTGCTTTGACTTACCTCAATTTATATAATATGCCAAATATTTGCGTTAATGCGGTGTTAAACAGCTCACCGTCTCTTTGTTATTTGACTATTAACAATGTGTTCGATTCGAGATGCATTCACGAACCAGCCTGGATATCTACTCGCTATCCCAATGTTTGGCATTTAGCACTAGTAAATAAGGTTGGTGAAGCAGTGCTGGAGAAATGTCTGAATTTGTGTCCCAGTGTCTTAACCTTGGCATTGATTCATTTTGACGAAATGCACCCAACGATCAACCATTCAAATTTAACCAATCTCACACATCTGAGTTTGGATTGCTTGCAAATGGAAACTGCGGCATTTTTAGTGGAAAACTGTAAAGATTTACAGGTGCTTAATTTAATCAAACAGTTGCCAGAAAGTGAAGAAGCAGTGTGGTTTCAAAGACGCAGTCCCTTTGTCAAGGTGATGCATTATGATATCAAGTGGGTCGCTGATTGGTTTGAAGATGAAAAATTTTCACGTCAGTAGTAAAGTTTTTTATTTTTCGACTACTGATTTATACTTTATTTCTATTTTAAACACATTAAACAATTAAAAACATTACAAAATAATAAAATGTTTCCGAACTTTTCAGTTTTTCGACGCTGCTTATTCAACGGTACGTTATTTCAACATAAAATGTAGAAATAAAGTAGTGTTGAAAAAACGGCGTCGAAAGAGTATGGCCGCCTCTCTGGATCATAGCACGGCACGACCCTGGGTCTCAACGTAAATATCGGTCTTAGAAAGGTGCGCTTGGGGAATAAAATTTTCCCTGAACAGCAATTACATCCGAGTACAAAAACACATTTATCCTTGCATTATTATCATTTACGATACTTTTTATAAGAAAACTTATACACCTTGAAAATTGCCTTAATTTCAAAACAATATAAATTCACTCAAATGGAAATCCATTAAAACAAATTGCGTTCATTCTATGCTTTCCAAAGCCAATTTTTTTTATTCAATTGTATCCATCAAACCTTGCTGTACCCCCAAATCGGGCTCAAGTATACGCAACCCTCCCTATACGGCTGCTCTATATACGGCTTTTCGCCACATGTGCCATTATGGCTAAATTTTGATTTACGGCCTAACATCTTCCATATACGGCCAAAAAGTCGAGAAAATATACGGCATTTCGTTTTACAGCCAACTTTTCCGGAACCTATCTAGGCCGTAAAGCGAGGGTTGAGTGTATATATAAATGTAGCGGAATCCGCTCTTGATGCTCACACAGAGTGCGATGAAAGACAAACTTTTATTTTTTGTTTATTTTATTTCTATTTCATTTTTTGATCTGTGCGAACGCAGTAAAATGGTTTGTGAAGATTAAATGCAACGATAAAAATTACAGTTTGCCCTGCAATAATCCTTTACTAATTAATTTCTTTGTTGGCCATTTCTTCTGTTTTTTCTCGTGAAAAAACTACAATTTTCCTCACATTTTGAATCGTCGACAAGCGATGAGCAACGATGATGCAAGTGCGTGTGCGTCCCTTCTGAGCTTCCTCCAGCGATTCTTGCACCGCCTAAATTCCACAAAACAATTCATTTCGAAAAACTCGACAGGGTATGAAGCAGTGCTTACCTTTTGGCTCTCGTTATCGAGGGCGGATGTCGCTACGTCCAGCAACAATATTTGTGGCTTTTTGACGAGTGCCCGAGCCATTGCGACTCTTTGCTTTTGTCCGCCGCTCAATTCTACACCTCGCGCTCCAATCAACGTTTCGTAACCCTGTTCCGAACAAATATCTTTGTTTTTCACGCATCAAATGTCAAATTTTAATCTGCTGTAAACTCGTGATGAATTCGTGTATATTTGCTTTCCGCGCCACTTCGATTATTTCGTGCATTTCGACCTTGCGCTGGTTGTTGCCATACGCGATGTTTTCACCAATAGTTCGGGTGAAAAGGACCGGATCTTGTGGCACGTAACTGATTAATGAACGCTGAAAAGACACGTTAAGGCGTTGATGAAGAAAACAAAACGAGTGCAAACATTTACCACTTTTCCTGCGCTTGGCTCGTAAAATCTTTGCAACAACTGCAGATACGTTGTTTTCCCACATCCACACGCGCCTACAAACGCCACAGTTTCTCCATTTTCAACCACCAAATTCAAGTGCTTCAGAATTTTATCGTCACGTCTCGTTGAGTACGAAAAACTCACGTCACTGAACTCGATTTTGGGTTTAATCGCACTCGGCTATTTACGAAAAGATGTAATTAATCGATTAATTAACTAATTAAAGTCATTTATAACGTGCTAATTGAATCGCTGCTGATTTCGAGTTATCAATCGACGGTTTTCTAGAGAACAATTCGATGGATGTTTTAGCGGAAATGCAAGCTTCGCTGCAACTCGGTATTGCGGAGAAAGCAACTATAACTTCCAACATGCTGTTGAAGAGCGCACAAATTATATCTTGCAAGCAAAACAATCCGATTGAAACGGACAAACGAATAACCAATAACAGTTACGTATTGAATCCGACATAGTCGATTTGATTAGACGACATAAGGAAACCACCAAACGATGTGGAATCCGAAAATTGTCTGCGCAGAATGGAATGCGAAGCTCGGATTTAGCATCAAGATACCCGCGCGAACTGTAGCAATGGTTCTAGTGATATTAGTGACTAATTCCGTTACCCGATGGCGCGGCACAAATAACACTTTGTTGCTTGAAAAAGATTTTTTTTTTTTAACTTTATCACAAACTGCGCAGCTGCGCTCATCAAGTAAGTTCTTGCTAAATTTATCGCAGTTGCATGACTCCCTGTGAATGAAATAAACTGTGCCACTCGGCTGACGCGCAATCGTGATGACATTTTGCAATTGAGCACTGTGATTGGCTGCAGATTTCTCTCTTCCGCTCGGATACCCACTGAGCCACGGCACTTCGGTTTCGATAGGCAAACCACCAAATGGCTTCCCAGATACTCTCAGTCGACCCGGCCAATCCCCATCTCTTCACACTCCAGACCGACCTAATCCGAAACATTCTCACGCACAAAAATCTTCACAAACGCAAGGTCGCCATCATCAGCATTGCAGGCCCGTACCGAAAAGGCAAGTCTTTTCTCCTCAACTTCTTCCTCCGCTATTTCCGCAGTCCCGATTGGCTCCACACGGACGTCCAACAAGACCTCGAGGGATTCGAATGGGTAGATGGCGCCCCTGCAGTCACCAAAGGCGTCTGGCTGTGGCCCGAACCGTTTATCGTGGGCGATGTGGCCATTTTCTTAATGGACACTCAGGGGTTGTTCGATTCGACACAATCCGACCGGGAGAACACGACGATATTGGCACTGACCACCATGGTGTCCACGGTCACCATCTACAATGTGCACATGGATCTGCAGACGAACGTTTTGAATTCTTTGAATTATAGCACCGAGTACGGCAAAAGTGCACTGCGGCCCGAAGATTTTAATGGGGCGGGGAAACTTGTGGTGCTCGTGCGCGATTGGATGTACATCCAATCGCACCCGTGGGGTTTCGTCGGTGGTGGCCACTACATCGGCAAATGGCTTCGGGATCAAAACGCGCAGCTCGGGGAAAGTCTTCGGGGGAATTTCGCAGACATCACGTGTTTCCTCATGCCCGAACTCGAACACGTGGCCCACATGATCCAAGCACCTTTTTCTGGACGACTTGACCAACTCGACGGAGAGTTCGTGACGCGTCTTGGACAATTCATTCCAGAGGTCGTGGACGGCGTCTTAGCGAACGCGGTGTTTCAAACTGGACCGGAAGTGTTTTCACGATTTGTCACATGTTTCGCAGCACTGTCAGACGCGGCACGGGCCTTGTAACCAGATTAGAGGAATAAACTGATACGACAACTCGCTCTAATGATAGTGATTGCGCCTACAGTGGGTGCCACTAGCGGGAGAGTTGCAAAACACCCGTTGATGAGAATTTGTAAACGCAGCATCCCAGAATAAAAATATGTTTAAAAATACAATAGATAGATATAGATTTATATTTTCTCTTTATAATATTAATTTTAATTGTTAATTGGAATAAATTTTACTCTTCTATCTTCAATCTTTTGTCTATAATTATCTCCACATTTGCTTCTGAAAAAACTAATATTTATTCAATCTCTAGTGGACATGGTTAAACATACGCAACTGGCAAATATCCTGCAGTCTTGTCTTGCCAAATCAAACAAAAACGCGATTGTTTATCTTATGATTGCTATGTCTGGATCAGAGTTGCCATATGCCACCACCAGATGCCTACAAGCACGAGAGAGCATCAACTGCGTTCTCTTCATCTGCAAATAATGGTTTGAAATTAAAGCTACAGCCGAATTAGGTTACAGCTGCACTTCAAAAAAGCAGTCAGAGGTCAGTCAATTCATTTCCTTTCTGCTTTTTTTAAAAACTGGACTTTAAATTACCAAACAAATATATCTTTATCAGTTCCAAGAATTTCTACTCACGTGACATGCAACATGTTGCCACCCGTCTAGAGAATGGAAAGCTCCAACTGACTGCCTCGTCATCTGACTAATCAAGTTTTCTCTTTGGCAAAGCGGCAGAACAATAATGTCTATCGGAAGGCTTTTCTCTCGATTTAAGCAAAATCCACCTATTGGTCCCGAGGAGCAAGATGATACCGAAGAAATACCAGGATGTGCTAAGCAGATTGTATTAATCGATAAAATGACTGGAAAGATTGAACTAGAAACAGAAATTTTGAAAAGCATTTTAATTTGTGAACAAGTGAAGAATAAAAAAGTCGCCATTGTCAGTATTGCCGGACCATATCGCAAAGGCAAGTCTTTCCTCATCAGTTTCTTCCTCCGCTACTTCAAACACAAGCGCAAACCCAACTGGCTCCAAGTGCACAAGAAAGCGCCATTGGAAGAATTTCTCTGGAAAGAAGGAGCTGATCCTTGCACCCAAGGTATTTGGATGTGGTCAGGGCCACTGATCGCGGACGATGTGGCCATATTTCTAGTGGATGTACAAGGATCATTCGATTCTGTACAATCCGATCAAGTGAACACGAATTTGTTGGCATGGAGCACTATGATTTCGACCGTTACCATATACAATTTAATGAGCGACTTGCACAAAAATTATCCCAACGATTTGAAATACTGCACAGCGTATGCGAATATTGCCGCGACAAATGAAAATGAAAACCCGTTCCAGATATTGATATTTCTTATCCGCAACTGGAAGTGGATTTCTTCGCCCAAGTTAGGGTTTGATGGCGGCAAAGAGTATTTAAAAAAGTGGTTAGTGAAGAACACCAGAAATAAAAATTGTGAAGAATTAAATAAAATCCAGAATTTGGCATCCACTTTAAGATGTTTTCTCATGCCTGATCCGGGAAAGACCGTCGAGTCGGATGAAAAATTGAACGGGCGACTCGACCAGATTGATGCCGAGTTTTTGCAACATTTAAACGTATTCGTTCCGAAGATAGTAGGCAATATCCAAGTGAGCACTTCGCTTCGGACTGCAGAGGAATTATTCAATTTCATCGAAGACTATTCCAAGGCGATCAGCGATGCAAAAAGTAAATATGCTGAATTGATGGATGGATTTGAAAATGGTCCAGAATCCGACAGCACGAGCAAGTTTAATGAAAATCACGAAAAAGCGTTCAATGAAGTGTTGCAGTACTTTGCCAGCATCCCAAAATTTGACAAGAACAAGAATAATCAAGACTATGCGATGGTATTAAGGATGCTCCTTGACAGTGCTGGTAGCCTTAGGTTTAAGAAGAAGATAATCTGGAAGATATTGGAAAAGATTGGATGGATTTCGCTGGGCAGCGGAGCAGCTATAACTGCCGGTGCTGGTGTCGTTTATGGCCTGACTGTGCAGTTGACTGTTGGCTGTGCTGCTACTGGCATTGGGGGATTAGTATTGATCGGTGTTGGAGCTAGTTACTTGATTGTCAGTAAAAGAAAGAAGAAATCGGTATTTCGCGACCCCAAAAACAAGTTTCAGCAGGTAGATGCAGTTGATGACGTTCCTCCATCTGCCTACAGTATAACTGCTTCTTCGCCTGTCTGCGCTCAGGCCGGCTCGGTCCATGAAATTCGTGGCAGTTCTGTTGAGACAAAACAAACAGTTTTGATATTTGTGTTGCTTGTATTGCTGGTTTATTTGTTGCTGCCATCGTCTGTTGGCATATTTGTTAGTGCTTTAATTGCACCCGCGTGTTATTATGCGATGAAATTCGTTTCGTCTTCACCTGTTGTACAGTGAACTCCCTCCAGACCAGGTGTAGGGCAGCAGAGGCCGAACTAGGTTTTTCGGGGCCTAGGGCTTATTGAAGTCCAATGGGGCCCCATTTTTTCTTAGATTAAGAATCTTTAAATTGGGGTTTAAAATTAATTTTTATTAACATCAAAAACAAAACTAATAAAACAAATAATACTATAAATTATGATTATTATTATATACGATAATTGCTCATTGTTAATGAAAAAATATCAAAAATGTATGATAGAAATTCAATTTGTATGTGTCCCTGACACTATGTAAATCCGCCCCTCGTAGGCAGATCCAGCAGAAAGTGGCCAGTGTTTGGGAAAAGTACTCACAATTTCAATTGCCAGCTTACAGTGGACAACCAGTGACCTTAAAATGGTGTTTAAAATAAGTTTTCAATTGTGGAAAACAGCAAAAATGTCAGTTTTGGGTCCTTAAATTCAAAGTTTTTGTGGTTCTGGGAGTTTTGTCCAGTCTAAAGGAATGTAGGGTCTCACACTGTGCCTAGAGCTAGGAGAAGTTCATTGTATGTAGAATATGTTAAAAGTAAAAAATGTTAATTTCTCTGTAATAATTACCTAAGAAATTTATATTTAATGCTACTTTAATAAATTTGTATTTTGTAATTTACACAGTAAATATGCTGTTTTTAACACAATCTTATGCTGCAATGACTTGATTAAACATAAACAACAGGCAAATGTCATGACTAGAATTCTTCAGCAGTCTTATTTTGCCAAATCAAACAAAAACATGATTGTTTATTTTGCGATGCAAATGTGTATTACTTTTTCGGTTTAATAAAGATTGGTTTTTAAGTGACAAATACAATTCGCTCGTGTTTGTTTAATTCCAGAGGTCTTTCGACCGTTTGTCGGTCATCTTCAGTTTGAAAATCTATCTTTATTTTAGCTATTTGGCATTTTGTTTGATTAGTGTTAAGTTTAATAAAAAGATAACTTTGTTTTTAACATTCGTGACATTTGTTTAATGTATTAAAATAGGGAAAGTTCACGATTAAAATCATGACATAAACAAGCTGTTTGTGATGAGTTGGTTAATTTGGCTGAAATTACATTTCAATGTATTAATCGAGTGAATTATACCTCTTATTTTTTGAATAAATGGAAATTTTTTGACAAGGCAATGAAACTCTGATTATTGCATTTGAAAACATATTTTTTGCTGATTATTTGCACGATTTTCTGTTATCACATCTTTTGACCTTTGCAAGTACTTATCGCTTGTTATTTGCACTGTTTCTAGTTTTTCTAACTTTTGTTGAAATTTTCGGGATTCATACCACGATCTGGTTGGTCGAAGATTGTAGGTACAGCATTCTGTAGTAGTCGTTTGAATTTTCAATTTTGGCGCTTCAGAATTACATCCAATCACGGTACGCGACGTTTCAACCAATCTTTTAGTGCGTCTATTAAAAACAAAACGCTGATGTCTGACATGAAAGCAGCCACTTCGTTGAACATCATTCCATGAAAACCAATCCTCTAATGTACTGCGGCGTCATCTAGTCGTGAAACTAATAACTTATACCTAATTTTGTTTTTATTTATTAAGCATGACTCATCAGTCATCACTTTATTGCTTGAAAAAAGAAAATCAGCTGCCCTAATTGTTCTTTTTTTAATTCCATCGCTCACTACAACTCATCAAGGACTTAAAGTATTTTCCACTTGAACTTCCCACAAACGTGCTAAATTTATCACTGCAGTACAGAAGTGTCTAGAGCTGTAGAATATGTGAAACGTTTTGCCAGTCACATATAATCGTATGTTCATACCAGCATAATTTCTGATACTGAATCTGTTAGGTTAGGTTAGGTCAGGTGCGATTAAATGTGTCTGGAGATTCCTGTGCAAACACTGAGTGTGTGCACATGCGCAGAACGTTTCACATGTTATATGGCTAGACGCTACTCCGCAGTACTCCCTGCCAATGAAATGAACTGCGCCGATACCAGGAAAAAGCGACAGATAAACTCAAGCCACTCCACTTTGATTTCGATACGCAAACCAGCAAATGGCTTGCCAAATACTCTCAGTCAATTCGGCGAAATCCCAGCCCCTCAAACTCAATTCCCATCTAATCCGAAACATTCTCACACACAAAAATCTCGACAAACTCAAGGTCGCCATCATCAGCATTGCAGGCCCGTACCGAAAAGGCAAGTCTTTTCTCCTCAACTTTTTCATCCGCTATCTCCGACGCGAGCGCAGTCCTGATTGGCTCCACACGGACGTGCAACAAGTCCTCGAGGGATTCGAATGGGCTGACGGCGCCGACGAAGGCACCACCGGCGTCTGGCTGTGGCCCGAACCGTTTATCGTGGGCGACGTGGCCGTTTTCTTAATGGACACTCAGGGGTCGTTCAATTCGACACAATCCGACCAGGACAACGCGACGATATTGGCACTGACCACCATGGTGTCCACGGTCACCATCTACAATGTGCACATGGATCTGCAGAAGATCGATTTGGATTTTTTGCATTTTAGCACCGAATACGGCAAAAGTGCAATGCGGTCCGAAGATTCCTTTGGGGCGGGGAAACTCGTGGTGCTCGTGCGCGATTGGGTCCGCACAACGTACCGGTGCGGTTTCGCCGGTGGTGGCCACTACGTCGACAATTTCCTTCGGGATCAGTGCGCGCAGGTCGGGGAAAGACTTTGGAGTAATTTCGCAGACATCACGTGTTTCCTCATGCCCAATCACGTGACCGAAAGAAGGCAAACACTTTTTGCCGGACGACTTGACCAACTCGACGAAGAGTTTGTGTCGAGTCTTGGGGAATTGATCCCGAAGATCGTGGACGGCGTCGTAGCGACGGCGGTGCTTCAAGCTGGACCGGAAGTTTTTCTACGGTTTGTCACGTGTTTTGCAGCGCTGGAAGACATGGCGCCGGTCGGCAATCGGATCTCCTTGCAGGTGATGTCGGACGAGAAAACCGCGCACGATTTGGCAGTGAAGGAATATTGCAAATTGATGTGCACTATCATCGGAGTGGACGGGGTGCCCATTGACCCGAAGTTGCTGCAGGAGGCGCACGAAAATGCAATGGGGAGAGCGGTCAGGGGTTTCCGAAGTCGTCCAAGAATGGGCGGCAATGCGGCTGGTGCGGCCGGTGTGGAACAATTGGAGGGCGACTTGGAACTTCTGGGAAGGAAATTTGCCAGTACCAATGAGAGAGTTCGTTTCGGGCAGGTACGACGGAAGGTGGTGGCTGGTTTTGCGTCGGATGGGGTGATCGGTGCGCTCCGTGCAATTGCCGGGTGCGACGCCGCGATTGTCGTTCCGTGCGTTTGTTTGGCGGTTGGTGCGGGGCTCATTGCGGTTGCTGTTGCGGTGTTTGTCGTGTCTTCGGTGAGTGTTTCGCACGGTGTTTCGTCGACTTTGTTGACGAGTGCTATTTCGTGGATATCTGAATTTGTGACGAGCAAGGTGTCGGGGAGAGCTAATGTGCAGCCAAAAAGAGAAGAAAGGCATTTGGAGATTAATAATCGGAGTTCTAATCGGAGGAATTTGAAAAAGTGGGTGATTTATGTGCTGGTTGTGGTTGTTGTGTTTCTCTTGATGAATACGTTTGAAATATCAAACACTGTGAGTATAATCATTGGTGGGGTTATTATCGGTGCGTTTAGTATACGTATGCTGTTATAATCGCATGAGAAAGGACATGAAAAGTTCGTAACGTGTTTCACGAATTGAAACGGGTCGGTCTTTTCCCACCAGAATAGAACCAAACCACAAACAAACCACAACTAAGATCTTCACGTGCGTCAAACCTTTAAGCCACGAACAAGGAGTAACTGAGGACATAAGCACAAGCAGTGTGGTATCCGAAAGGCAACGTTTTCCCAGATCCTAAGTGGTTGAAGTAGGAATCGCCTGTATATCGGCCGTAAGACTATCTCGAGGACGATTATAACAGAAATTGGCCTTGTGTTTCTTTTGATGAATAAGTTTGTAATAACAAACACTGTGAGTGTAATCATTTGTGGTGTTATTATCGATGTTTTTAGTATACGCTGTTATGAGAAAGAACATGAAGAGCTTGTAATGTATGTCACGAATTGAAACGGGTGTGACAAGTTTGGGATTGGTTTGAATTCCACTTTGTGATTTCATGGGAACCAAGTTTGGGTTTTGCAAAATTGATGGTGTCATGAATGATGACGAGACAATTTTTCAAAATGGCCACCAATCCCAATGTTGATATGAAATCATTTTATATCATTTTTACAATCAGTTCTAAAGGACAGGATAAACTGAGTAACAGGTTGTGTTGTTTTACTAGAAAAAGAAATGACAGGTTCTCTTTTTGTGTGAGTGTGCTGGGTTGTATACCTTTGGCTTTACTATACTGTATTTCTTACAACCATCACTGCAGTAATGTGACCACTTCTGCAAATATTAGCATATATGTGATTTTTTTAAAATTACATTTTTTTAATACGTAATTTTTTTTAAATGAGTCAAGAAATTATGATTAGGGGCACTGAAACTTTCTGAGGCAGGCGAAACTTCACTGCAATGTAATGAGTATTTTGTATTTTGTATTTTACACTGTAAGTATGCTGTTTTTAACACAATCATATGTTGTCGAGACGTAATTAAACATACAGCAAATGTCATGACTAGAATTTTGTTAGCACATAATTGTTTGTTGTGATCGCTACATCTGGATTATTAGAGTCACCATATGCCACCACCAGATGCCAACAGGCACAGGAGAGACATCAACTGCATCTTCCTCATCTGCAAATAGATGGTTTGATTTCAACAGATGTTTGAAGTTGAGCTGCAGCTACAACATCATTTCACAAAGTGACTGACTTGTTTCTGCCTTCTTTTTTAAATACTAGACTCTAAATTACTAAACAAACATTTGTCACGATATCGCCTTGAAGGTTAAGATATTTGTAACGGGGTGCTCTAAAAGTACAGCACAGTTGAGGACATTAATTATACGAAACGTTTGTTGGTGTACTAGGAAGAAAAGGAGGTTTTAATAGAAGAAAATAAATAAGAACTAAAAATAGAACGCATCACAACCTAGAAATAGTTGACTGATCCGAAAATTAGCATATAGATGAAATGAGGCGCATACAGAAATTAACGTAGGTGTGCTTCGAAGAGGAATGACTCCGACTAGTTTGCAAATAATTAGACTAAAGTATTTGAAATAAAAAGTGAGATGTGCATAAAAGTGCACGTTGGAAAGATTTAATGAAATAGGGGCGCCACAGTGCACAAAATGCATGACCGTGACATTTCTTTATCAGTACCAAGAATTTCTACTCACGTGACGTGCAACATGTTGCCACCCGTTTAGAGAATGAAAAGCTCCAACTACCAGCAGATGAATTGATTAAGTTTAATTTTGGTAAGCAAATAAATTGCCAGTCGAGATCAAATCTAATGATCCTCTGTCTAGTGATCCGCCACCTCCATTTCGTCGTCTGTAGTTTTTGGGGTATTTCTTGTTTTATCCTGGGCTGCCCATACATGTAAATTTGAAAAAATTTAAAAGAAGAAAAAACATGCAAGAATTAAAATCCCAAATTATTGCCAACACCAACATAAACACAGTTCTTCGGACTGGACCTGATCTACATCTTGTGGTGTCCCCAAATGGCATTTGTCACCAATATTATTTTGGGCCAAACTCTTTTTTGAGGGATTTTCCTGCCATTTTATCAGAACTGAACCAATAACCCAATCAAACGGTTTGGGGACATTTCACCGGGTGACTTTTCACCGGGGGACATTTCACCGGTGGGACGTTTCACCGGTGGGACGTTTCACCGGGTGGGTCATTTCACCGGGTGACTTTTCAC